>APFE031701641.1:35176-50176 GCA_000404065.3 Pinus taeda | reverse complement strand
AGAGGAAATGGAAAAGTGTTTGGAAATGGAAATCCACTCATTGCAGACATCTCTCTGTAAGGGCGAGATAGGTTGTGAGATGGAGGGAAGACTGATGTGAAGGAAAAAGGTTAAGTATGGCTAAAAGGTTGGAAAGAATGGTGAGGGAAAACAACATTATGACAACATTTTAGAAATACATTGAATACCATAGACATAGGTGACCAAAAATAAACAAAAAAGAGTGGGGACCCCCCATAAAGGTTATAGATGTCCAGAAAAAAATAGACAAAGAGAGGCACAAGGCTTTATTTTGGTGTCATGGTGGTCTCTAAATAGGTTCCATAGTACCTTTTCTCTATGGGCCATGATAAACTTTGAGTTATTCATGAAAAATTGATTTTGAAATATATTGGTGTAAATATATTATTATTATCAAACTAGAATTCGTGTAGTACTTTTATGTTAATTAACATCTAAGATACATATGATCATACACAATAAAATTTAAGAGATGTGACTAAATGAACGTAGCATGGGCACCAAAATGGTAATCAAGAGTTATTCTAGGGTGCCCGTGAAGGGTAATTTCTACCACAAAAGTTACAACCTACAAAAATGCATGGTTAATGTCACAACCTATCACAATAATACCTAAGTCACAATGAAACAGTATGGGGAAGGTTGAAAATGTAGTGGAAATATTGATATGGATCCCAACCCTCTATGTAAATTTCAAAAGTATACCTCAAATCGGCAGTTTTTTTTTTTTTTTTTCCAAAGCATGACACAATCCAATAGGTTATGCAATGCAGTTCCCACATATGGGCACATGCCAAGGATTCCAATTGACATGTATGAACTCATGTGTGATTTTTGAGAAAATATGGCACACCAAGATGGGTCCATGCCACATATATTTTAATTTCCACATTCTTAAAGGGTGATGATTGCAAGGATGGCCTAGAACCATAACATTATCAAGGACTACATGAGGAAATAAAGTGTGAATGTTCTATTGAGATAAGCCAATTCCTTGATGATTATGATTAAGAGACAAATAGGGTATAAGACATTTATTGATGGGGGAGTTCATAGTGGATAATCTAGTGGAAAGTTCAAAACTAGAAATACCATACCTGCCTTGAACCAAGGGTGGTACTTCATTGGAAGTCCTACAAAATTCCCCTTGGTCAGATTTGTTGGGATAGGGTCCCCAGGGTCAATTTTGGGTTAGTTTAACCAATTTTTGTAATAGATTTTATAAATAATGTAATGTCTCCGCGAAATGTGGAAGAGGAGTGTGCAGCTAAGTAGGAGTCAAAGGGGATTTAGCCCCTTGTTTGGATAAGTAATAGGTCAGTTTTGAGACTCACCCATAGGTCGTGGGCCATGGTATTGTATTGAAACAGCTATATATAGTTGAGTCATAGTGATTCTAAGCATCAATGAAGGTAATATAGAAGATTATTTTTTGGGCAAGTGCTAAGGCAGGAAAGCTTTGTTTCTTGTAATTAGGCAAAAGGGGAAGGCTCCTATAGCTGAGTGCGCAGAGACCTTGGAAAGTCCGTTGCTAAGTGCACCTACCCCTGTAGTTGGGTGCGTAGGGTGGAAAAGTCTGTAAATTGAACGTTGAGCTTAATAAACATTGATTTTCTAACAATTATCTTTCCTTTGTGTATTTTCTAGTGTTTGTTCAAGTTATGCATTATGGCTTAATAATCTATTTTATGTGGAACAAAGTATAATTTTTGTGCGAAACCATTGAATACTTAATATTGATGCATGAACTAAGTAATTATTTGTCTTCGTGAAGATAAAAGTTTAAATATGTTATGATTTCTATTAAATTGGGTAGATCTATGTGAAGGCAAACCTAGAGTTACTATTTAGTGAGCGAAAGTGGACAACCTGCTTCTTTTAAGTCAATAAAGTCATATCGTAGACCTTCGCAAAGGTCTAGAAGATGTATCCTTAGAGTTGCAGTAGAAATACATAGAAGGATACAAATCTATGCGAAGGCAGATATGAGATACAAGGGCTTAAAATCACTTATAACATGGTCCTTGGATGCAGAAACCTGGTTGTAGCATCCCCCAATACTTCTTTGGGTGAGACTGCAGCCTGCACTATGCAGGTTGTTGCCAAAAGGGCCAGCAGTTATGGTTTTTTTGGTTGGCACGAACAACTTTGAACCTAGGTTAGGCCCCCTTAAGCCAACAATGGTTTTGTTGCCGGGACTGGGATCTATCTAAGAGATGTGCGATAAATGGTTTCCTAGAAAGAAATAGATTGACAAGTGGATTGATCAAAACGTGCACGTGTTCACGGCTTAAGAGAACGAGAGCCCTAAATTATCCAGGGAGCAGCGGTTACATAGATTTTTGTACACAGACGAAACTGACATGTTCTTTTGTTTCCTCCCTAACGAACTACATGAGCATTTGTCTAAATTGGCTAATAGTCAAGGGATGTGGAGGCTTGATGGTCCTATAGTGTGGACTCCTGAACTGGTGTGACGTCTAGAGGCATCAGAAAGAAATATCGCGTTGGTTGTGGATCACTAGATTAATCGCACAATGGGAAGTTTTGTGACTTATTGTGCGACCGATAGAAATATCAGCTATAGCAAAGTGGAACGAAGGATTTTTAAGGGACCGCGAGGTAAGTATTTTAAATCATTAAAGACTAGGATTAAAAATTTGTTATGTGAATAGAGGTTTATGTAGTTACCTTGATGTTTGGGGATATTCTTTAGATGAAACGAAGGATCAAGTTCATAGTATAACATGCTCATTGAACCCCCTTCAAGTGATGACGAGGGTACGATGTTGACAATGCAACAAAGTGCAGTTCAGTTAATTATGCATGGTATCTTGAGGATACCTCATCCATCCACTCCACCTCCACCTTCACCCGCACCTCATACACCTACACCTTCACCCCCTCCACCTCCACTTCCACCATTCAACATGGAGAACGCAATGAAGATGCTAATCTTTAAAGGGGTAAGAAGTGAAGACCCTGAATAGTTTTGGTTTGTTGCGGGAGCTATATGGATGGCATAGCAGATTGCAAATGATAACATCAAGAAAGAACATCTTGTCACAACCTTACAGGATCGTGCATTAACATGGTACATCAATTATTGCACTAATAACCCCACCGCTAAACTAGCAAAGACCCAGCAAGCCCTGAATAAGGAGTTCAGAAAGCCTAAGTCAGAGGTGCAATCGGTAACTGAGTTTAAGGAAATTTGACAGAACTTAGATGAGACACCTTGGGATTTCAATCAAAGGTTGAAATTCTTGATTAGGCAAGCCAATATGATAATTACAGATTCCCATCATCGTGACTAGTATATAACATCGCTCTTGCCACACTTGAGAGTGCCTTTGTCACAACAAAAGATAGCAACACAAGCAAAATCTTTGGAAATTGCGGTGAGACTCGATGCCTCGCCTACACGGGATATGAGCCTAGGAGTGAAACAGATTCACTCACAGTTGGAAATCCTGCACTTGGAGTTGCAGAGCTTGAAGAAAGGAAAGGAAGCCCAGCTGGAGGTGCGCTTGAGGTCTGGTGTTTGAAATGCAAGATCCATGGACTTGATAAGGACCATTGCCTAGTCTATAAGAACTATCTTAGTGGGGGAGGGCATGTTCCATTGAAACTAGAGAATATTGTTGGGCCAAGCGCGGGAGCTATGTTGTGGTGCACTATCTTGCAGGCTACAGGACAACATGCAACTGATAACTACCATTTCCTACAGAAGTTTGTACAGACCCCTCAATAGTTGTTTTGTAATTCCTATAAATCTGTGGGGCATGATGAACAACATTGTAGGAGTTATGAGATAATGATGGATAGAACCCATACCTAGTGAATGTAGGAAAAGAACCAGCCTTAGGATCAGGGCTCAAGAGCAGCACATGAAGTATTCCAAGGCTGAGGACAAGGAATAGGGGGCAGAACTAGTCAAGGGCGTGGGCTAGTAATCTACTATAACTATGGTGAAGCAGGGCACTTCGCGCGAGATTGTACAAATCCCACGCATCCATCCTGTCAGTATTGTCGATAATTTGACCATGTGCTAGGGGAATGTTAGGTCCTTATGGCCAAGATGCAAGAAAATAAGGCATAGCCCCAACAGCCTACATTGAACATTCAAATCATGAGGGCAGAGCCCTGCAAAGAAGATCATAGCATATATAGTGACAAGAAGTGGTATGGCGACTGGTGCAGATAAGGAAAAGCAACCTGAGGATGACGGATGGGTGTGCAAGACTACTGAGAAGGAAGTATACTTTGATATAATCATGCTAAAGAGACCTTCATGGAAGAAAAGAAGAACTTTGTTGAGGCCTCTACCTCAGGAAGTCAGGAGAAAATGCCAGAAATTAGTGCAACACAAGAAGTAGATCCTTCGGTACTACCTACTTTTCTGAAGACTTGTATGAAGTTACTACACATAAGAAATTAGTAGAAGGGTTGCAAGAGTTAATCGACAAGTGAAAAAATAAAGAAAAGAACCCTGTTGAACATCGCATTATGAGGAAAATTGGTAAGCATAAGAAGCGCACGGGGCGCGAGGTGAGGTTGACTACACAGATAGGCGAATTCAAAATGGACCAAGTAATATTGGATCTCAAGTCTGATGCAAATGTCCTACCGAAGTAGACATGGGAAAGGATGGGGAGACCTACCTTGCAATGGTATCCTATTCAGTTGCGCATGGCAAATCAACAAAATATTATTTTGAAGGGGTGCTTATATGGTGTGACGGTGGACATTGAGGGCACGTGTGTGCTAGCTGACTTTAAGGTCGTTGAAATAGTGGATGATAGTAACCCATACCCTGTGCTACTAGGAATTGATTGAGCTTTTTATATTGACGTGGTAATCAACTTGAAGAAGCAGAAGATGACATTTGAAAGGAAGTCGCTCAGGGTTGTAGTGCCACTAGACCTTGCATAAGGAGCGCGTTATACTGAACCTGTTCATGACTTTGTAGAAAGTGATGATGATCTATATCGGATATACAAAATAACTGCGTGAGATGAATATTAGGTCAATCCTACGGTCGATGGATGAATTGTGTGGGATAGGGATAGCTCCTGCACCTCAGATTCAGATGAAGAGCCTAAACACTAGTAGAATCAGTTGCATGAAGTATCTACGCTCCGTTGCAATATGATGACCAAATCTCTGTAGTGTGTCTCAACTTAGATAAAAAAATCTTCCGCATTATGATGGTTTGACTGATGTGGATCTGTTTTTAGATGAATTTGAAAGGGAAGTACTGGAATAACATCGCTTCCATGCACTAGAGTTGGTGTTGCACGCTATGCTAGCCCGTTGGTGGGGTACGCACATGGAGAACTTTGCTGGATGGAAGGAATACATAAGGATGATGAAATTAAGGTTTTGATATGCTAATGCCCAAATGAAAGAAAAATATAGCGGGAAGGATGATCTTCATGATCATTTGGCACGATGGACTAAGGCATGGGGAACAAAAACACAACCAGGATGGGTGCACATTTTTTGTCATACCTTGGATACAATTCCAATGAACTGGTATCTAGAGACAGAGCTTCACCATGGGACAACTGAATGGGAAATTTTAAGGGAGACATTTCTATTAAATTTTAGCTTTGAGGATGGGTTTGAATGCATTGATGAAGTGCTCCAGGACATAAAAGCAACTATATTCAGAGCACCTAAGGAACTGGTAGAATGGGCTCATTCGGATTGGAGTATATAGTTGCGCCATGCATTAGAGTGTTACAACATAACAACTGAAGAGGACAAAGAAGACCCACAAAATATTAATATTCCATGGACATAAGCGTGAAGTCGAAGGGCCAAAAATTGTGAACTCGGATATATCAGAACCTTTGAAAAATAGACAAGTAAACATTGGATCTCAAGCAAAACCTAAGTTCGTGAAGATAAGATATTATTGGGACGAAGACACATTTTATAAGGTAGATGAGCTACTGCGTGAATATTAGTATCTATTCCCAAAAACGTTTTTGGATTTGAAGGGGATTGTCAGAGATTTAGGTGTTATGAAGATCACGTTGATGCTCGATGTGAAGCATGTTAAGCAGAGACCTTATCAACTAAATCCAAAGTATAAAGAAAAGGTGTGCTAAGAATTGGAAAAAATGTTGGATGTCGGTATTATCGAGCCAATAGAGGAATCCGATTGGGTAAGCCCAATGGTGGTCCAAGATAAGAAACAGAAAGGCAAAATCCATATATGCATAGATCTAAGGAAGTTGAATGATGATGCATGCACAATTTGTTTCAAACACCATTTACTAATGAAGTGTTAGAGAAGCTGGCAAACAAGAGGCTTATTCATTTACTGGTGGCTTTCGGGATACCATCAAATAAAGATTGCATTGGAAGATCGAAGCAAGACAACCTTTGCGACAAAGTGGGGTTGCTTTCCGTACACATTAATTCCATCCGGATTGAAGAACACGCTTGAAATTTTCTCTTGAGTAGTAATCGCGACATTCAAGGATTCATTCATAAATTCCTGGAGGTGTATTTTGATGATTGGATGTGTTTGGATTGGTGAAGCGCCATGTTGTGAGTCTGCGCCTTATATTGGATACATGTCGAAGGTGTCAGATCGGGCTAAATTTGAAGAAGCACATATTTTGTGTGCCCTTTGGGATTTTGCTCATCCATGTTGTATGTAAGTAGGGATTGATGGTGTACCCTGCAAATATTGTTGTGATTGTGAATTTGGAAGCTCCGAGGAATTTAAAACAATTGCATGCAACATTGGGGCACATTGGGTATTACATAAAATTTATCAAATCATATGCTCAGATAACTACGTCGATGGAAAAATTATTGAAGAAAGATGTGATGTTTTGCTAGGATGAAGACTATTAGCACAGTCTGGATGCCTTGAAGGAAAAGATGGTAACTGCGCCTGTTTCGGTATTTCCAAATTGGAAGAAGGAATTCCATGTACATGTATATGCTTCTTGTATTACGCTTGGTGCAGTATTAACATAGGAAATCAAAGAAGAAATTAATCATCTGATAGCCTTCGCGAGCAGAAAGCTATTAAAGGCTAAGAAGAATTATTCCACTACAGAGTGTGAAAGGTTGGCGATGGTCTATGTGCTACAAAACTTTAGGCATTATTTGATGGGTGGACACTTTAAAATGTATACAGATCACTCTACACTGAAGTACCTTCTCAATAAGCCTGTGTTGGGGTGGGGGGGGGGATATGCTAATGGTTACTGTTGTTTCAAGAATATGACTTTGAAATGATTGTGAAGCCTCGAAGGCTAAATGCATGACCATACCATCTGTCAAGGATAAAAACAAGTGAAGAACAAAATAGCTTAGAGGAAGGACTATTAGATGCGCATCTCTTTGCATTGCACGTCATGGATAACCATTTTGTGAATATCATTTAGTTTTTAACCACCGGTACAGCTCCGGAAGGATATTCTATCCAACAAAGGAAGGAATTAGTAATACGCGCTGCAGATTTTTCAATGATAGTGGGTAACTTGTATAAGATGGGAGTGAATGAAATATTGCGAAGGTATGTTCTAGAGTTTGAACGTGCTAGTATCCTCACTGAATGACATGGAGGAGTGGAAGGAGGACACTATGTAGGAAAAGCGACACGCAGAATATTTTTTACGTTGGGTTATGATGGCCAACATTACACAAGGATTCTAAGGCATACTGCAAGGCGTGCGATGCTTGCCAAAGAATGGGAAAGACTTCGCGAAGAGATGTGTTTCCTTTAAATCCTCACGTTTCACTGCAGGTATTCGATAAATGAGCCATTGATTTCATAGGTCCAATACAACCACCAGGTAAGAAGACGAGTGCACAGTATATCATTACTGGAAGAAAAAAAATAAAAATAAAATAAAATAAATAAAATAAAATAAAATAAATAAATAAAATAAATAATAAAATAAATAAATAAATAATAAAAATAAATAAAAATAAAAATAAAATAAATAAATAAAAATAACTAAAATAATAAATAAATAAATAAATAAATAAATATAAATATAAATATAAATAATAAAAAATAGAAAAAAAATATTAATTAATTAATAAAAAAATATAAAAAAATTTATAAAATAATAAATTAAAAAAATAATAAATATAATAATAAATAAATATAAATAATAAATATATATATAATAATATATATATATATATATATATATATAGATAACCAGATGAGCGGAAGCACAACCAGTGAAGGATTGTAAAGCTGCCACTACTACAAAGTTTTTGTTTGAATATGTCTTAACGTGGTTTGGATGTCCAGAGATATTGATGAGTGATAGGGGTACACATTTCTTGAATGAAACGATCAGTGTGATGCTTGAATAATTCCAGGTATCTCATCAAAAGAGCACGCCCTATCACCCACAGGTGAATGGAATGGTGGAATCATTTAACAAAATTTTGGAGAATGTGTTGAAAAAGGTTTACAACACGCAGAGAAATGGTTGGGATATGCACATCCCAATAGTGCTATGGGCATATAGAACAACCTGCAAGAAGTTGACAAGTCGAACAATGTTTAGTGGTATATGAGATTGAAGCAGTGATGCCTATGGATTATATTGTGCCAAGTTTACATATTGCGTCTCTGATAGAGATGGTGGATCACGATACCTTAGAGGAACGGCTCAAGCAGCTAATGGAGTTAGAAGAGGACCGCTTTCTTGTAGGCTTTCACCAGAAAGTGCAAAAGGAATGCGAGAAAGCATGGCACGATAGGCATATTAAGTTGCGCACTTTTAAGAGAGATGATTTAGTGTTGCTATATGACAGAAAGTTCACAAAATTTACAAGAAAATTTCAAATGCACTGGTTGGGGACATATGTTATTAAGGAGATCACAGATGGTGGCGCAGTTCAGCTCGTGAAGCTGAATGGGGAATCATTCCCTGGAAAAGTGAATGGAAGTAGGCTAAAGTTGTACATAGGGGATCTTGCCCCTGAACAATCACTATATGGTAGTAGGACAGTCTTAGTAATCCATGCAAATACAAAGGATTGCAGGACTATAAACTACGGAAGAACATAGTAGGGAGGCTACGCGATGGAAGACAGGAGTGTGATAGGTGAAGTTGCGCTAGATATGTTGTGCCAAGGAGGATGGTACCATGTAGAGGGGTCCAAAAGTAGCCGTTGGAGTTACTATTCATGATTTAATGGAAAAAAAATCCATTAAGAGGAGTGGTTAGGTGCCATTTATGGAAAAAAAAATTGGAGATCTCCTGCCAAATATGCATTTATGATTCAGAATTGGAGGGAACAGTCGGATTTTAATTCAAAACTTCCTATAAATTTGGCATGTTGGTCCACTGAAGAACACTTTACATCCTTAGAACTATATATGAACCTTGTTGCTTTAAGTTTATGAAACACACAGACTGGGAAGAACTCTTTTCACGACCATCATTTGCAAACGTCTCTACAACAGCCTGTGAAATTATTTTAGACTAAATGACTGCCACCAATCCTACAGAGGCTGCGAGTTCTGAAGTTTTCATCTCCGACGCAACAGCCCCTAAAATAATGAGCATGGAAATTATGCTCGTTGTGCCTACGGCGCCGAGGTTGCCTTGGCCGAAGAAATCGGCTGCAAAAGAGAAACAGAAGAAACCTATGTCAATAAGCACTCACTGAGGAAGAACCCAGAGGTTCAGTAGAAGAGAAAAATGATAAGTAGCCAAAGAAAGTTATGGACCTAGAGGAAGAAGAATTCCAAGGAGTGGAGGAATTGGATGTTGAGGAGGGCGATCCTATCACACGTCTCTCAGAGTATATACCTCTGTGGAAAGGAAATAAAAAAGTGACTAAAGACCCTGATTCTAGAAAATTCATGGTCTCGATGCCCATGTTCCCATAACAGGTTGAATTTGAAGGTGTGGTCTTAGCGTGCATTCTGGTACTAAAGATGGAAGATTGGGATCTCCCGGACCATGATAGATTCCCTCATTTGGCTACCCACAAGTACATGAAGAAAATTTATTATGAATAAACCGAGGTCACGTGATTGGAACCCATGAAATGGGTTAGAGGTGTTGAGCAGGTTGGGTTATTGCACATGCTTTGCATACCACATTTTCATAGGTCCATTATAAATATTGTGTGTGTGCGCCAGCTACTCATGTTGGTGCATGATGGGTGCTTATGGCTCAGCGAACCTATATCGATCACGGATATGCTCATCCATTGAATTACAAAGCTACCCTATAAAGTGGCTGACCTAGCCAAGGAGTTTGGAGGAAAGACTAGAGAAAATGAGCTCACAGATAAGATGAAGGCAAAATTTGGGTTAGTAAAGAAGTCGCGCGGATATGCTATCTGCTCCATTTAGGACCAAGCAGTGCAATTCACCACCCAAATTATTGCAGACAAGATCATGAGGAAATGTCACGCATATGAAGTTTCGGCACCTGTAGTGTCATTAGCTGCCTAGTGCACGAAGGGAATAGAATGCAACTAGGTGTAGTATTTGTGCAAGCAATTCCTTGCGAACTGTCACGAAGCATAGGAGGAAAGTAAGCCCTTTAATTACACATGGCTCTTGTTATAAATTGTCTTAGTAGCATGGAGATGGTCAGAGGATAGTCAGTTTCCTCCGCAACCAGAAAGTCTACCAGAGGTAGCAAAGTTTTCTTCGATGTGGTCGACAAAGGATCCGGAGCAGATCAAAGAATCAAATATTTTCTGGATATTAATGGAAATGAATCTTCACACAGTAATTAGTCAGCGAGGCCAAGGTTTTCCCCAACCTTGTTCAAGAAAATGAGGGCCTTTGCGGAGTTCATGGTTGATTTCCACAATGTATCAATCAGGGCAAGGAAGGACCTTAAGCATATATGGCACAAGTTGCCATACTTAGTCTCAGAAATAGATGTGCAGGAGATTGTGGTTAGTTGGCCACCAGAGTGGCGCAAACCCACGGACATTGGTGTAGGTACCAGTAAGGGCGTTGAGAGCTCTTTTGCATATACGATAGATGCACAAAAGTGTAAAGAAGTGGCACAGAAGGCAGCACGAGCATTGGCTAAACAAAAGAAGAAAGAAGTTGTTGCTAAGGCAGCTACAGAAAAAGAACTCGTTGTGAAGGAGCATGCTGAGGCAGAGCACACTGACACAGAGAAAGTCAAAGCATCGGCTTCCCAACATACCAAAGAGCAGGATCTATCGAGACAGGGCGGAGATGGTGGATAGGAGTAGAGCAATCCCTTCACATTGAAGAAGTGAAGTAAAGAGACAACAGTCAAGCCAAGAAAGAAACATAAATCAAGTAAATAGGTGCGCATTGACCCGATGATCCTCACAAAAGGGGATCCAGATGAAATTAGCGACAAGGTAAGAGATACTACAACATATTTGTGGCAATAATTTGAACAGCAACATACATTAGGGAGCATCTAGGAGGATTTGTGCAAGCTACAGATCCAAACAGGCTGAATACAAGCGATTGTTGGGTAAGCAAGCGGGGTGCAAGCGAGCCTGGTGCAAGGGAGTGAGAAAGTAGCAGAGATGGAACGGAATCTAGACCTCAGAGTCATACCCTTGCCAGAAGGATTAGTCTGCGTGGAATCAGAGGAAGACCGCGTTGTGTTAAGTACAGTCAAGGACATGGGGGTAAACTTGGATGCACTACCACTTCAATCCCTCCATGCGCTGCATCAAGGGGTTTCGGACGAGCTACGGATTAGAGAGCAGCGTGCGCTTCCAGTAATAAGTGAATTCAAAGTAAACAACAAGAAGATGTTCACGAAGAAGGCTCAAGCTTTAAAAGAGAAAGAGGATTTACAAGCATGAAGTTAGAGCCTAGAGACAACAATCACACAGGTGTGCCAGACAATTCTAGAATTAAACATTACAGAGGATGTCGCAATGATAGCCAAAATTAGGAAATTGGCTATTGTGGTCCGCACATTGAAGGATGAGATCGACAAAGTCGCATTTGATTTCCAGATGAAGATCTTAGAGCTTCTATTGAAGTTACAACCAACCACTCTAGCAGATGTCTGGGACCAAATCGGAGCAGCTATCAGGGAAAACATGGGAACTCTGGATGCAGCAGTCATAGGCTGCCAATTAATATTTGAACATGCCATGGAGTTATGGATGAATCTGCAGGAGGACCCAAACTTGGAAAAGCATAACATAGATATCTAGGAGACAGTGCAAATTTGGTCAAGTCAGGGTGACTATGCGCACTTTAGCGCCATTCCAATGCCTTGCACGATTGCAGGAAGGCAAACAGTTGCAATCACACATTGAATAGTTACAGAGGAAAGAGGCCCTTCTCAAGGCTAGAATACATCCATGGACAAAGGAAGCATGTCAGCTTACTCTGTCAATTTGGGATAAATTAAAGGCACTGCAGCAGACACAAAGAATGATGCGCCTAGCGGTAGAAGGCCCAACGATAGAAAAAATGGTAGAAGAAGTATAGTTGTCAGGCCAGGAGTAACTCCAGAAAAACTGATTCATTTATTCCATTAGGCAGCTATCTATTATATACATGAATGTGATCGTTCAGTTCATCTTCTTGATGACTGTTCAAATTCAATTCTCCCAATCGTTGAGGATTAGGTGTCAACATTCCCCCCCTTAATCTGAAGGGATGTTGGTGAGTCCAAGCATCGTTCTGAATCTTTCAAGCTTTTCTCTTCCAAGCGCTTTGGTGAAGAAGTCAGCAATTTGCTCATTTGTGGAACAATGACGAAGATGGATTGTTTTGGCCTCAACATGATGTTATATCAGATGAAATTTAGTATTGATGTGCTTTGTTCGATCATGGAACTTTGGGTTCTTGGCCAACTTTATTGCAGAGGTGTTGTCAATCATGAGTGGAGTTGATTGTACTTGTTTTACCTGCAAATCTTCAAGAATTTTTCTGAGCCACACAATTTCTTTCATTGCTTCAGCTGCTGCCACGTATTCTGCTTCTTTTGTGGAATCTGCTGGAACTGATTGTTTGTGTGATCTCCAAGAGACAACTCCTGATCCAAGACTCATAGCATATCCTGAAGTAGATACTCCAGTTTCTTTGTCTCCATCGAAGTCTGAATCAGAGTATCCAACCAAGCTGAAGTTGTCCACCTATGTATACTTGATTCCAAGGTCTTGAGATCCCTTCAAGTACCTTAGAACTCTTTTTGCAACAGACCAATGTCCCTCACAAGGCTTTTGCATAAACCTGGAGAGGATTCCAACAGCAAATGAAATGTTTGGTCTAGTAGTATTGAGGTAGATGAGACTTCCTACAAGCTGTCTATACTTTGTTGCATCCTCAAATTCCTTTCCTTCAATAGATGTGAGCTTTAAGTTTTGTTTCATTGGAGTAGAAAAGGGCTGCACTCTGTCATGCCAAATCTGTTTAACAAATATCCAATGTATTTCTTTTGAGAAAGAAATATGGATTTTGGATGTTGGGTTACTCCAATGCCAAGATAGTAATGAACATAGCCCAAATCAGTCATTTCAAAGATTTTTCCTAATTCTTTCTTTATGGATGCAATATAACTTTCATTGTTCCCTGTCATTAAAAGATCATCTACATATACCACAAGATATACAACTGTTTTGTCAACTTTCTTGACAAATAAAGGTGCATCATCAAGATCAAAATGATTGAAGTTGAGTTTCAGAAGATGCTCAGTTAGCTTTTCATACCAGGCTCGTGGTGCTTGTTTGAGGCCATACAAGGACTTCACAAGTTTGCATACTTTATGTTCATGTCCTTTCACAGCAAATCCTTCAGGCTGGGACATAAAAACATTCTCTTTTAGATCTCCATTCAAGAAAGCAGTTTTTAAATCCATTTGATGGACTTTCCAACCGTTCTGAGCTGCTAGGGCAAAGAGTGTCCAGATGGTAGCCCATTTTACTGTGGGGGCAAAAGTCTCCTCATAATCGACCCTTCCTTCTGTGCAAAACCTTTTGCGACAAGCCTAGCTTTGTGCTTGATAAGTGAGCTATTAGCTTTACTTGTTCTTGTAGACCCACTTGCGGCCAATTGGTTTGGTTCCTAATGGAGGATCAACCAGCTTCCAAGTGTCGTTCTTTATTGGGGCATCATACTCCTTTTGCGTTGCTTCTTTCCATTCATCATGAGAAGCAACTTCTTTGAAGGAAGTTGGTTCAAAATCTGTAGACAAGTTCAATTCACAATCATAAGAAACATCCATATCAACAGGTAAATTAGAGTCATCTACATCACCTCCATTTTGGCGGTTTGAATTTCTAGTTCCTGCCTTTCCAACTTCATCAGGATGAACACTTTCAAGTGTCTTTGTCAGCCACTTTGGGGGACCTTTCTGAGATGGTCCAGGCTGCCCCGTTGATTGAGTTGGGACTGAATCAAGATTGAGTCTCCCAATTCTATCAATTACATCGCTTAAAGCATCATCCATTGTTGGAGTTTCATGCAAGAGAGAGTGTTCTTTAGAAGAAGATTCCACATGTTGATCTAGTATAGGAATCCCCCCTTCAAGATGTGGAATTTAATTATCAAATTCTTGAAATGATTTTGCTTTTGCGAATCTATCCAAGCGATCAAGTTGTCGCTCAACAGCATTGTCAGTTTTGGATGATTCAAGAAAAATTACATCTCTAGATACAACAAACTTCTTATTTACTTCATCATAGAGGCGATATGCTTTGGAGGTGTTTGAGTACCCCAGGAAGATACACTTACGACTTCTAACACCAAGTTTGTTTCTATGTACCTTTGGTATTAAGGCATAACAGGTGGAACCAAAGACCCCGAGATGCTTTACCGAAGGAACATGTCCATACCACATTTCATATGGAGTTTTGTTTCTTATAGCATTAGATGGACATCTATTCTTTATATATGCAGCACATAGAATAACATCAGCCCAAAATATTATCTTTACATTTTTGAAGAAGAGCATGGATCATACCATATTTAAGATTGTCCTATTCATTCTTTCAGCTACACCA
>APFE031701641.1:0-32595 GCA_000404065.3 Pinus taeda | reverse complement strand
TGATGTCTTGATTTTTGACTGATCTGCAAAGTATACTACTCCATCAACATTGTCAGTGAAATCTTCAAAAAAATCTTTTCTATGAGTCATGTGACAGGTTGCTCCTGAATCAAGCAGCCAATCATTTTTCCAGGAAGCAATTGAAGTATTAAACAAATATTAATTTACTCCAATGTTACATTGTGCCTCAATATAGTGAGCGGATTCAGGTGCTTTACCTTTGTCTGTATCATCAGTTTTACCTTTCTGTTGGTTTCTCCTCTGCTCAATTTTGTCCCATGGTAGCTTGCATGTAGAGGCATCATGTGATCCATTTCTTTTGCAGTGAATACAATGTAAATCTTCCTTTTCTCCTTGAGAATGTCTGCCCCCCCTGCCTCTGAAGTATCTTCCTCTTCCTCTTCGTCCACCTCTTCCTCTTGTAGAATCTTGAGCAGGATATTTTTCTTTATTAGCCAGGCATACAGTCTCTTCAGAAGATTCAGGGACTGTCTTCTTTCCAAAGGCTTTTTCTCTTTCAGCAAACTTTTTCACAAGAGAGTCAAAGGTTATATCCTTGAGATTTCCATTTGCTTGCAAAGACTCAAGATAATTGGAGTATGTAGGATACAGTGCCTTGAGAAAAGCAATAAGAGATATATCCAGCTCAACTTTAGTGGATTTGATATCATGCACTATAGATTTTATTTCAGATGCAAGAGCAAGAGGATCATTATTTTGCAGTTCAAGAGTGAAGAGTTTATTCATAAGTTGGACGAATTCAAGTGCAGAATGTGATTCATAGAGTTCTTTCAGCTTTTGTAAAGTTTCAAAGGCAGTTGAATATGATGAAATATGGCGACTCACCTCCTTATTTACAGATGTTGCGATTAATGCATACGCTTTGTTGTTCTTGTTTTCCCAGATGGCGAGTTCTTTGTCTGATGTAGGCTTTTCTGGGTCACTGTCTCCTTCTCTGACACACACTCCTTTCCACAACTCATTGAAGATGAGGGTGTGTTGTATCATCTGGGACCAGTCGGGATAGTTCTCCTTGCCAGTGAGAACTATTCCTATCATAGAGATGATTGAATGCATTATGTAAAAGATTACTTCTGCTGATATAAAAAAAACTTTTGCTGATAGACTAATACTTCTGATGGCAAAAAAAATTGCTCTTATGAAGAAAAACTTCTGCCGCTATACAATCAACTTTTTCTCAAAGGGGTAAAAATATTTCAAAGTCTTTATGCACTATATTTTCTTCCAATGTCTCTGTAAAATATCCTTCATAATACCTCCCCCTTTTCTTCTTTAAACAAAATCCATTCAATATATATATATACCATTCAATGTATATGCCATTAAAAAATCATTGTATCAGGCAGCGTTTAAAATATCGTTTCAAACAGCGTTTCAATGTCAAACCATATATCAACAGCGTTCCATATTCATTGTAATGAACACCATGACTGTTTATCAGATAATGTTATATATCAGGCAGCGTAAATATGTCATTGTTCAAACAACGTTTAAAATATCAGCAACAATGGTATACGTGAACAGCGTTTAAACTATCAGCAACAATGGTATACGATGAACAATGGTATAGCGTAAATATGTCACTGTTCAGACAGTGTTTCTCTAACCCACTTATATCAGACAGTATCGGATACCAGACTTACCAAATTGCACATTTTACATTTACCAAACTGCGCATTTTACATTTACCAAACTGTGCATTTTACATTTACCAAACTGCGCTATCTATCAGGGCAGGCTCCGAGCGTTTTTATTTGGCACCGGACGCAAGAAGTTTTCTCACTAGTTCTTCAAAATGATCTTCTACGAGGACCTGCTCTCTGGTGACGACCTTCTCTCAGATTCATTTCCTTACAAGGAACTTTACAATGGAGTTTTGTGGGATTTCTTAAGCACAAGGCATCAAAAAGATCGTAATGTAGAAGGTAGCATACCATATATGTTTGTATTGGCAGTTACTGAGCAATTCGATTCATGGCCTAAGAAAGATGCTCGCCAACGTAAATGGGTCACGGTGAAAGAGGCAAGGGAGTAGTGTAAACTTGATTGGATGCGTTTAGCACTTGGAGCAATGTAAAGAAAATTCAGAGTGGTGCATAGAAAATTTAGGTGTTATGAGAGTATGGGACAGAACAGTGGAGCAGAAGGCAGGCAGTGGATAGAGGAGCAGAAGGCAGGCAGTGGACAGAGGAGTTACAAGGCAAGGCTAAAAAAAGAACCTGGGACCTGTGCTCTGATACCATGTCAGGCCAGGAGTAACTCCAGAAAAACTGATTCATTTATTCCATTAGGCAGCTATCTATTATATACATGAATGTGATCGTTCAGTTCATCTTCTTGATGACTGTTCACATTCAATTCTCCCAATCGCTGAGGATTAGGTGTCAACAATAGTAGGTCGCGGTACAGAGTTCTTTTCATGTAGCAGCATTGCAGGTCTAGTTCAGTGACCTTCGCAACAAGATCGAGGCACCAACTAAGTGAATCGAGGGCAAGTCACCATATTTGTGTTGGGGGCCTATTGGGATAGGGTCCCTAGGGTCAATTTTGGGTTAGTTTAACCAATTTTTGTAACAGATTTTGTAAAGAATGTAAAGTCTCCGCGAAATGTGGAAGCAAAGCACGCAACTAAGTAGGAGCCAAAGTGGCTTTAGTCCCTTGTTTGGGTAAGTAATAGGTTGGTTTTAAGACTCACCCATAGGCCATGGGCCATGGTATTGTATTGAAAAAGTTTTTCAATCATAGTGAGTCTAAGAATCAATGAAGTTAAGATAGAAGATTGTTTTTTGGGCAAGTTCTAAGGCAGGAAAGCTCTATTTCTTGTATTTAGGCGAAAGGGGAAGGCTGTTGTAGCTAAGTGCGTGGAGACCTTGGAAAGTTTGCAGCTGAGTGTGCAGGCCCTTGCAGTGGGGTGCGTAGTGTGGAAAAGTTTGTAAATTGAACGTTGAGCTTAATAAAGACTGATTTTGGAACAATTACCTTGCCTTTGTGTGTTATTCTTATGTTTGTTCAAGTTATGAATTATCACTTAATAATCTATTTTATGTGGAATGAAGTATAATTGTTGTGTGAAACTATTGAATACTTAATATCTATGCATGAACTAAGTAATTATCTATTTTCGCGAAGATAAAAGGTTAAATATGTTATGCTTGTTGTTGAATCAAGTAGATCTGTGTGAAGGCAGTCCTAGGGTTACTATTTAGTGCACAAAAGTGGACATCCTACTTCTTTTAGGTCCATAAGTCTGATCATAGACCTTTTTGAAGGTCTAGAAGTTGTCTCCTTAGAGTTGCAGTAGCAGGACATAGAAAAATACAGATTTGCGCGAAGGTAGATCTGAGCTACAAGGGCTTAAGATCACTTATCACATGGTCTCTGGATGCGAAAACCTGGTTCTAGCATCCCCCAATACTACTTTGGGTGAGACTACATCTTGTGCTATGCAGGTTGTTGTCGAAAGGGCCAGCAGTTAGGGTTTTTTTAGTTGACGCGAACAACTCTGAACCTGGGTTAGCCCCCTTTAAGCCAACGGGATTCAAGTTTTTATTTCTAAGATCCATCATTTCCAAATTCAAGAGAGTAGAGGCATAATGAGGTATAGTCTCCCTTGTCTTTTCATGTGAAGCCATGACTTCCAAGAATGTCGTGTTTGAAGGAAACTCAATATGAAGGGAGTCATGTGAAACTAATGGAGTGAAAACCCATGTGGGTAGAGCATCCTAATCATATTCAATAGTGGGATTAATTTTTTGACCAGTGGAAACAGGTTCTAGTAGGACCATTAAAGAGGTGGTGGAGGTTATATTATGCCCCCATGAGATTTATGTTCTATAGGAAATACCCTAGGATCACTGGATCCAAGGGGTCCATTGGTGAAAAAGAGATCATGTTGATGGTGGAAGTATATGGAGAGTGATCAAGTCTATCAAGGGAGAAGGTGTCGAACAATATTTGAACATCCCTACTCTAATGATTTTAGTAGTAGGAGGGGAGTCTCCTACAACTAGAACTACTTGACTATCATGAAAATACAACTTGGGATTGCAAAAGGTCAACTAGTTGATAGTGACTATTTTACTCTAATTGAGGAAAATCATGAAATGGTTAAGAGATGAGACAATAATAGTCATGGCATAGAACCATCTCTACCCAAGCAAGAGATTGGATTCTAATGGGGTATTGGTGGCTTCGATTTCAATTAATATCATTTTATCCGTGAGCTCGATAAGAAAAGTAGGAAAAACCCCTTGAGGTTGCAAGGTATGCGCATCAAAGACCTTTATTACAAAGTTACTTAGGCTATGAAAAAGTTGGTTATCCAAGAGATTTCTTACGCATTGATGACATAATATAGGTAGATTCCCCTTCATCCAATATTGTATGATGAAAGTGTCATCCAAAGATGTGGACCATTATATGGAATGACCAATGATGTGGAAGACAAGGTTTCCATAAAGATGGATTGAAGGTGATGAAATTTGAATTTGAGGGATCTACTCCAATAATGGTAGTTAGAAGTGCTCTGTGTTGCATGGGGAAACTTTGTAAAAATTTGATTGTGGGCATAGAAATAGGTGCATGGGTCAAGTCCTTGGTAACGATGCAGATGTGAGTAGCCCTTGCATTATGGGTATGCATAGTCTTACGAAGTATTCCTTTAGGAGGTCAAGGAAAAGTGATCAATGATGGTTTCTAAAAATGAAGAGCACCATCAAGTTGAGTAGGGATCATGGGTTTCAATATGGTAGTACCACTCGCAGGATTCTCATAATTTTGTGCTCGAATGGTGATGTGGATGAGTTTTTCCACCATAAATATACCTTGTGTTACGATGAGGTAGTATTTGAAGGAATTCCCTCACCACCCAACCCCACCCCCCCCCGCGTGGCTGAGAAAGTGGGGGGTTTTTACAACTATGTGTTGTTACTTGTCCAAAAAAGGATTTGTTAGGATAGAAAGTTGGCAAGTTGTATTTTTCTATGAGAAATAATGGTAGATATCATCCATCAAAGGAAACTCATAAGTAATATGGTATTCCCCACAGATCTTGTGAGGAAAATTGTTCTTCTTCTTTTTCTCTTTCATGTTACCCCCAACAATATCTTATGTATGAGGTGCTCCTTGTTCAATGTTCAAAGGTTTATTTGGATTTTTTTTTTCCTCTATTTTGTTGAGGGTTAATTGAAGGTATGGATTGCACAAAATTCACCTTGGAGGTTTGAACAAGAGCACTAGGAGTTTGAATGGTACGATTAGTAGCTGGGGCACTAAAAGAGATATTAATTTGGCCCTTGAGATTATTTAATTGGAATATGTGTTTCCTAAGGATATGAACCCCACCACAATATTAACCTAGGACCCTAGCTTTGGTGTTGAAACATTATTTGATGATCAAGGAGCATTAATGATAATTTCAGATAGAGTACCCTCTTGAGAATAAATCAAGTACAACTAGTGGATGGACATGCATGATGGATTTTTCCTTGGTTTGGGCTCCTATCTTTGCTACATATTCAACAATCCTAGCAAAGAGGGACCTGGTGAACCACTCACAAACTAACTCGTTAGGATATTTTCTTGTAAATAGGCTTCGTCTATGTCTCCGCTCATGGATGTGATCTTGAATTTGGGTGGAGGTATGTTTATGGAAGTTAGCGAGTGTGTTTGTTCCATTTTCATACCTTACAGGAAATTGATAGTGGTTGAAAAAGTCATATGCTTGAGACATAAAGTTATCATAAGTGGTGCTTGTTATCACTCCTCCACATCTCCAAGGCTGAGGAAGAGTCCAACTGAGGTAACCACAGACCAACCTTTTAACTTGGTAGCTAGCCCTACTAGGCTAGAGAGGGCTCTCTCCAAAGAATCACAACCAAGAGGGCTAAACGGATTAGGGTTTTAGGCTAGGTATAAAGTGAAGAGGGTGTTTTTTGTTTGATTAGGCTACTGGATGAGGATTAGGTCAAGAACTAGATCAAGGCAAATGAGATATGATTGCATACATTCAAAGGGGCGGGTTAGGCAGAAAACCTAACACTTAAGGGTATTTGTGTGGGATGAATTAGATTGTTGAGGAGCTAGGAAAAGCATGAAAACACATGAATTTTTCCTAAACTGAAGAAATGATTAAAGACTATGAAAGTTTCCCCAAAACAGAGCATGAAAACTCATGAATTATGTTCGTCAACTTGAAAACTATCACAAAATAGACATGAAATGATTTCTGGAATAAAAAACACATTCAAACATATGAGACAATATAAGAAACAATGCTAAATGTTCATATCACAAGTATCCCAAGGAAATAGTTGCAACTCATCTATTAAAATTAGCCAAATTCTGATACAATAGTGTCTCTTGATCAAAAGCCAAACATCCAACTGATTCCAACCCTTTACACTCTGAAATTCATGTAATATATAAAGTAATCTCATCCATGGACTAAGGTAGTCGAATTCAACCATCTCCCTAAAGATAGAAACAGTTGCATTAAATGGTCACTCCCTATTAAGAATAGGGACCGAATTTCTGAAAATAGGGGTCAAACATTAACTCGTATCTATTGAATCATGACAGATATTACAAAACTGGAGGACATTTTGTATATTAGCTTGTTTTTTAGAGAAACCTCTCTCCGTTTTTGCAGATTCATCTCCATATCCTCGGAATATGTTCCGCAACATCATGAATAAAACAAGAAATCATTAAATGTTAAATCTGTAAAACTAAGTTGTAAAGATCTAGTCAAATATTCTAATCCACGAAACCTGTGAAGAAACTGAAAGAGTTTTTTGATATTGGGCTCATTCTTGAAAACAACTTCCTTGGGTTTCTCAAAATTCCTTTCTAGCTGTTAGAAAAGAGCGCCAAAACACAATTCTTAAAACAGTAAAACAAATTCAAAATGATTGATTTTTTGAACATAAGCCTCAAATATCGCTTCATATCTCCCACATCATAACACCTATGCATAAACTGAAGGATTTTTTGTTCCATGGTATGTTATTGACAAAAACCTCTTTCACTTTTGTAAAATTCATTTCCATTACTTTAGAACCTGATTTTGAAGCAAAATTGTCCTTGTGTGTAGCAAATGGCCTAAAAATACCCATGATATTTTCTGATGATAATTTTGATGATGACCATGACCTTAGGCTTGTGATGAGAGTAGCATATACATTATACATTTAGACATTGACTCAAGACCATTTTCCAACCAAGAGAGATGTAAAATTTAATTTGAAAATATTATAATTTGACCTAAGACCATAACCAATAGTGAAAAGAGTAATTTTGATCACTGGTGACTGACATGACTGACAGGCACTAACAATGCTTTTAAGATC
The DNA here is from genome assembly GCA_000404065.3 of Pinus taeda. NCBI lineage: Eukaryota > Viridiplantae > Streptophyta > Pinopsida > Pinales > Pinaceae > Pinus > Pinus taeda. The sequence continues at coordinate 25,225 of APFE031701641.1, read as the reverse complement.
AATGTACCATCTGGTGACACTACTTATAAGAGTCTGCTAGAAAATATATAGGTGGTGTTAGGGTCCTATAATTTATAGGATCAATTGATGATTATCTCTTGATTTTCTCATAGGAGATGTTGAAAATAATGATTTCATTCTGCAAATTATTTTCAAAAGTTCAAAAGAAGAAAAAGAAAAGTAAAAATACATGATAAAGAAAAATAGAAAAGAAAAAGAGAGAAAAGAAGAAAAAAAAAAATAGGGGATATATAAAAAAATGATATATACGTGGAAAAAAAAAATAATAATAATATAATTAAAAAAAATGAAAAAAATTAGAAAAAAAAAAAAGCCTTAATAAGTGAGCTAGCTAAAATGCCACTTTAATTCCAAAAAATGTAAATTTTTATAAGGTTTATTTTTTTCCTTTATTCGATTTTTTTTATATGTATTTGATATGGCATAACGCAACAAAGGTGTTTGTCATTTTCTGAATAAATGATTTACCCACCCAGATCTACAACGGTGGTGTGTCCCCCCCCACACTCCTGACAGTTGACACGGGGGGGCAAAAAGTTGTTTCTTCATAAACCCCTTGGACTAATGTGGCAATGCTTGGGGCATTTCAGGGGATCCCTCTCTATGTTTCTTACCACCTACACCCCCACCCACTCAACCCCTCGAAATACCACCTCTTCTCTCCCCCTTCGCCACTCATATCCCGACACATAACCTTTGCCCCCTGCCACTTCACTTCTGCCACCTATCTCGCCACATCACTTCCCATCCATGTCATTTCTCATTCAATGTTCGAAACTGCTTCCAAGTGCTAATTGAACATTATGTTATTAAATTCCTGCACCCTACCTCTTTTACCAATAAATCCTCTTTGCTCCATTGTCATTAATGAAGTTGTTATGCAACTGATTACACCGTTATAAAAGATCCTTTGGGTCGAGTACTCCATTTCGTTTTGCTTATCATTGATCTTATAAGACGAAGGACAAAACTTCTTCCAACTTTCAATAGCCAATTTCCTTGCGCACAGTCAGCAATTTTTAAGGTTAACCCTGTTCTCCAAACTTTATTTTATCTAGTATTGTCCTTCTGTTCCAAATTTTTTATTTTCCAAAATGTCAATCCGCAAAGAAAAAGGGAAGATCAGAGAGTCAAATCCCCTTATTCCCCCAGTCCCATGTTTTGATAAACCCCCCTTAATAGACACCCTGTATAAAATTGTTGAAACCGAGTCAAAATTTGATCTATATAAGCTTCATAACTGGGAAAAGCAAAAATACTTGGATAAAAGTGATGAATTAAGTATCTAGTAATCCTTTCTCCCACAATTTTTTGCCCCCGATACTCACTTCTTTCCTCAGTTCTCTGTCTAGTGCCACCTTAGATATTTTCCAAGTCAAAGGGCAATCATTTCCCATGAGAATGAAGTTATTTTCTCTATTTCCCCTCAAATCATCTGTCAGGCCCTGCAAATTGGATATCATACCTCTCACCATCCTTTTTTTGTTGATATTTTAATGGAATTATATAAATAAAAAATAAAAAAAAATAAATAATAGTAATAATAATAATAATAATAATAATAACATTTCCTCAAAGATACCAGATTTTTGAGTTTTTTTCTTCTAGAAAACACTAAATTACCCAGGACAAATCCTCCATACCCAATTTCAATGTTTCTTGAAATGTCCAAACAGGTAATATCCATGGTAACCTAACTGCTTTGGTACCATAATGACTAGTGGGTAGATGATATAGTGTTAGTTTTTTTACCTATTTTTGCAGTTGGAAAACAACCCTACATCCTTTTCAATTATAGTCAATTTTTGGCCAACTCCATCCATGACCAGTTTGTCAATTGCAAAGTAGAAGGTGTCTTTAACTATCAGCCAGTCCTAGTTTACCTTATGTTATTTTACCAGTTAGACAAAATTAAGTTCCCTTTACAGAAGACAAATAGCGAAGGTAATGCTTGGTCAGTCATTCATTGGACGTCTCTGGTTAGAAATAACTCAAAGGAATATTATTATACTAATTATGTTGATAAGTTTTTGTATACCTAACTATGTTTGCTGAGAAGTCGTGTGATCCCAGGGTTTTGCCAAAAATAAAGAAATTTTTGCATTTACAAATCAAGCTAAAGTGGGAAGCTGGTATTTATACCAGAACTAAACTAAGATCAGAGTTTATGGATCATAATTGTCTCCTTACAAATTTCAATTTTTTGTACCTATTAGGGTCTTTGCATTAGAATACACAAGGCCATTGCTTAATATGGATGAGTTGCATTTTGTCTCCTACAAGAAGTGTTAGTGTCAGTCTTGTCATACTGCCATCAGTGATCAAAATCTGCTCTTTTGCATTTGCATGATAGGTGTCCCATACTGTAAATTTTCAATAATCCATTAGGTCATGGACCCACTGATGGTTGAGGTCACTGCTTTTTTCCCTCATGAAACATACTTGTTGATCCTCTTTCTTGTTGTTTTCAGTCAAAATTCATTTTCCTTTTGCAATTCATTCCATTAGGTTACTAGGGTTTGGTCTCATTAGGTTTAAGGGTTTTCACCATAGTTAAATTTGATGGTTGAATTGCAATAAAGATCAACAAGGACATGAGGATGCCAAATCAACTCAAGCAAAGTATCAGAAGAATTGAAATTATTTTTATCAAAGTCAAATGTAATTTTCACCTCAAAACATGTTTTTGAGGTGAAAACAGAGTATTTTGTTTCTATTCTTATTTTTTATGTAATTTCATGTTCCTATATGTAATATTGATCCTAAGCTTCCCATAAGTCACCAAACTATTGCCAGGCTACAAAGACTACAAAGAAATCAAGGCAACATGAGCAAATCCACCTGCAAAAGAAAAAAGTGAACAGGCATTAAAATCGGGGTTTCTAAAAGGCAAAGAGACATTGGAATAGTGGGTTTTCAAAAAGAAAAAAATTAAAATGAGGTTCATATATGAACTCATTTTAATCTATTTTCATTCCATTGTATCATTTTGAAAATCAAAGGAGCCAAAGGAGAGAAGAAAAATCAATTTTCTAAGTGTTCTTGAGCAAAACAGAGGTGGCACTGTGCGTAGGCAATGGGCGCTACGCTTCTGGAGGAATTTTGCACGACGCTGCACATAGGGAGGAGGACGCTGCGCATAAGGTGATTTTTCACAGTGTATTTTTAAACGGGCACTACGCTTAGGGCCTAGTGCTGCGCGTCTGTGCATAGGCGCTGCGCATAGGGCAACCAACACCAAAAACTCTCCCAACTTTAAATCTATGCCAAATTACCTTCAAATCTGCCTTGTGCAAGTAAGTATCATTATTTTTCTTGCAATTTCATTTGCATATGTGAATATTTTCAAAGTTTTTCACTCTCTATATAAAACCCTAATTTTCACTATAAAACCCTAGTCATTTGGTTTTTCCCATCACTCAAACTCATAACTAAACCCTTCACTTATTATTCCCATCATTTTTATCACATTCGACCACTCATTTATCACTCCCTAAACCTTCCCCTCCTTCTCATGCTTTACCCATAGCTTCTTGAAGTCATCCACACCCATCCCTACAAACCTTAGAGCATATCATTCATCCCATACATTGTCTAAACTGTGCACACCAAGAGAATTGATTAATCATGGATAGAGGTGATTCTAATTATGATGAGGAGACAACAAGTGATAGTTCAGTGGAGAGGAGAAGGAAACAGAGAAAGCCTCATAAGGGAGGTAAAATTACTAGAGAAGAGCCAACCAACCTAGTAGAACTACAGGCCTCCCCATTAGTAGTTTCTTGTTTCAGACACCTTCAATGTTATGAATTCTGTGAACTAGTGGAGAGAGTTCAATTTCATCTTGAATTGGCTAGACTCTTTGTAGCCAACCTGCATAACAATGAAGTGACTCTCGTTGGGGTGACTTTCACAGTGTCACCAGCTGTTATTTCAGAGGCCACTAAAATTCTTGATGTTGGTGAGAAATGGTACAAGGCTCAGGACCTTGATGAGCATTACTATGAGCCTTACATTAAGCCTCAGTATAGAAGTCAGGTGAAGAGGCTTTTCCCCTTTAAATTTTTGGAGAACAAGTATGTCCCTTTGATGAGGATTATCATCAAGTATTTCACGTGTGAGGTTTTCCAGGTTATACACTTATCATATCAGACTCCTCATGCACTTTACAAGGGTGAAGATGTTGAACCTCCCTTACTTTTTGTTTAGAAACATTGATAAGATTGCTTACCTTGTGCAGAAGAAGCCATATCCTCAGCAGATGAACAACATATATCATTACTCTTTGATCAAAATTATTGTTCTTCACCATCTCAGTCTTCTAAATATCCCTTGGGAGACTTTCATTGCTCATGACATGTTCAAGGGACCTCAAATTCCTCCATCCATGGTGTAAGAAACAGGTGGGCCCTCTACTCATGTGAAAACAGGAGAAGAACACAAAGAGACAAAAACTGCTGAGGTGTCGGTATTCTTGACATATCAAAGAGGTACAAGGAAGTTATTTGTAGTTGCTAGGCAAATGTTTGCTCCACAAGATGTGGAAGGGACCTTGCCTTCTTCATCAGTTCACAGGGAAACGTTATCTTCACAGGGTGTGGAAGGGGCTTTTCCTTCTACGTCAACAAAACAGGTACAGGTTAAGCAGCTGAACAAAGGGAAGGAAAAACTACAGAAGGAAGACCTTGGTGATGAGGAGGAAAGAGATTTGTACTTGACTAAGCATGAGGAGTCGCAATAGCGTTATACTCATCATGGAGTTGATATCATTGGCTTGGAGGCTCAGGATGAAGAAACCATCAAAGACATCATCATACAAGAAAAGGAAGCTCAAATACAAGCTTTGGTGGACAACCTAGAGAGAGCCAAGTATGTCATCACATAATTAGAACAGAAGAACAAACAATTAAGTGATAAACAGGTCTTCATGGAGCTTGAACTACTCAAAGCAAGAAGACAAATTGGCAAAGAGGCTCATGTCACATTGACTCCTATGGAGCAGGAGATTGAAAATGATAGGGAGACATGGCTTGAGAGAGTCAACATACATCTAGAATGGCTAATTGAGAAGGCCAACAGGGACAAGAAAATTCTTAGACACATGGCATACCATTACATGACCCGCAATAAAATTTGTAACATGAGGATCAAAAAGTTGAAGGCTAGGTTAAGGAGGGCTTTAGAAGGAAAAAGGAAGGAGGATAAATTAAAGATGTTGGCTGAAGCCTCCTTGGCTAATCAAAGCAATTTATGGTGGTGCCTCATACCAATTTTGGGCAGTTTTTGAGGAAATTTTGTCATTTTGGAATTTTAGAAATTCAAAACACAGAAAATCTGCCCATAAGCACAGCGCCACCAGCGCTGCGCTTTTTCTAGGGGCACCCAATGCACAAATTCTTTACATTTTTTTATTCATGGCATCAAGGACATGCAACCTAGAAATTTTCAGGATTTTTGGAGCAGAATTAGTTCACCAGAAGGTCCAAAAACACTCAAAATTTGACCTCTCTGCCAGTTTTTAGACACATAGAAGTAGTCTTAGAAGAATCAATTTTTGAGGGGGGCAAACGAACTCTGAATCTAGAAATTCTAGGTGTTCCAGAAACTAGACTTAAATACCTTTCCAATGAGCTATCCTTGGCTCAATTTGGATGATGGGAAGGCCTCCAAAAGTGGACTCAAAGTGGCATTGCGCATAGGGGATTTTTACTCAAGATCATTGTTTTGCCAAATTTCATCTATTTTCTTGTTTTCTCTCTCATAGAGGTGAATTTTTTGATGTAATTAATGCCATGGTTTGTAAATGTAATATTAAAACACTAGTATATGGTGGATTCATTAGATAAAAGTGGTTTTTAGGGTAATGAATCAGCTTCCCCTCTTTCAGAGGCAAGTTGTTTGACTACCTAGATTCCTGGTCCTTATTTAGAAATGGTTGAAACAGCTCCTTTTCTCATGGTTTCGACTCCTAATAGTTAGAATGAGTGTTTTGAAAGTCTATATCATGTATTTTATTTGTCCTTGGCAACGGTTGGATTCAGCTGGATGCTCATGTACTAAACACATATCATTTTGTAGCAGTTTTGGCAGGAAACTAATAAAGTTGCAGCTATTTTTATGGGATCCCTGTGCTATGGTCTTTAGCATGTGTTTCTTCTTATGCTAATATGTTTTCATGTTATTTATGTATGCCTCTTTCATATAATTTCTTCTTATTGGTTGTTTTCAAGTTAGATAGGTGGAATACATTAGGTTTTAATGTTTTGCCTTGGGAAAACACCAGTATTTCATGTTTTTTCTTCTGTTTAGGAAGGATTCTTGACTTTCTCAGGCCCTTCTTAGCTCCTCACTAGTCTAGAATTTCACCCCATCAAGCCTAAGGTGCTAAAGCTCATACCTACCTTACCCCATAGAATCCCCTGCAATTTTGACTTAGTTTCCCATACCCAAATTGCCAAGCTCCTCCTGATCTTACAAACACCAAAAAATTCAATCAAAACCTTTCGAGCTGCTATACCTGGCCTAAAATCTTCACTTGATTCAGTGATCCCGACTGAGATTCTAAATGAGAGAGCCCTCTCCCGGCCTTGTAGGGCTAGCTACAAGGCTAAGCTTGGTTTGTGGTTACCGTGGAATTGCTTCCCTTCAACCTGAGGTCAATCTAGGCTATAACAAGAAGAAAGCATAGTTCAAGTTGAAAGCTCACATAGGGCCCTACATCATCAACACCAAAGTTGCATCAAAGGAAGAAGATGATATCTTGAGTCAAATGAAATTGAAATTGGGTTTCTCTTGGCCCTATGATCCCCTGGGCATCATTTCAAAACTCAGATTAGAATAGAAGAGTACCTCATCCCAAGGGAACTTTACAGGAATCTGAAGAACAACTAGTCAGTCAATCATCTATGCAAACACCTCTTCCCAAGGAAAATGAGAGAAAAATGGAAACAAAAGCTATGTCCCCTACTAATTCATAAAATCCAGATGCAAAATTTATTGTTTTTAAAAGAAAGAAGAAGGACCCAACCACTACTCAAAAGTTAGATTCTCAAATTAATCCTTTGTTGATGCCTCAAGTAATAAATATTCAAGATGAAACTCTAGAGGAAGGGGACACACAGTATCTAGCCACGGTGATTTTATCAAGAACCCCTATCACTCCTCCTACTCAAGTAGAAGAAATAGTACAATCACCTACTATAGAAGAAATAGTCCAATCTCCAATATCATCCAGCTCACAAATTTCAACTCAATAGAGTATCTTCTCAAGATATAGGGAGATAAAATTAAAGAATGAAGCTTTGAAGGCTTCCACCTACTCTGAATTTTGGAGCATATCACTAAGACACAACACAAATTACTTTCTGCATTTGATTTAGAGAAAGGAAAATTCCAGATGGCCTTCATGGAACCTCTAATGCTAGCTCCCAAGAGTGTTGAAGACCATAAAGCCTCCATTTTTTGAATAGGTACCAAGAAAATCAATCAAATCAATTTACATAAGCAGACAGGGGAGCTAATATTTTCCACACTTAGCAGTTCAACAACGATTGCTTCAAAGTTACAGTCATATTTGAATAACATGAATTTTGAGTTAAATATTGAGAAGATGGCATCCTTTGCTGAGGACAATAGAATAAAATCTTTGGAAGACTTGATCATAAAGCTAGGACATGATCCTGAGGATATTAAAGTAGTAGGAGCATCTACATCAGGCACAGGTACAATTGCAGAGACTTGAGAAAAAACCATAGTTTCTGAATCTATAGAAGAGCTTATTAGAGCTCTGGATGAATTAACAGTAATTCAAGTTGAGAAAGACATATTGTCAGCAGCATTGGCCAAGATGGAGGAGAGTAAGCTTAAAATTGACAATGCATATTTGTCAGAACTCTAGAAAAACTGCAATCTCATCCAGCAGATACAAAAATATGAAGACCAGTCCTTTGTCATTCAGATGTTGGTAGAGGCTAAGAACAACATTTGGCAGAATATAAATGTCAACATAACAAACATGTGGCTTTCAATTCAGATTACTTTTGAGTAGGAAGAACTTGTACACAGAGTCAAGACAACAATAGAAAATACAAAGGCAAATTTGGAGCACAGACCAGAGGAAGCACAAAAGGTTATCAAGCTGCTAAACTCCAAAACCAAGAGGAACTAGAAGACATGAATATTCCATATAGAACAACAATGGTCATGGAGGTTAAGAGGATTTTGAAAAAGAGGAATTTGATGATATAGTTAGGAAATAAATGTAAATATATTGAGTTGCAAGTCAAAAGGTTCAACAGGAAATTTACATTGTTGCAGGAAAAAGGCTTGCATACTCTCAAGAATTCTAATGGCAAATTGATCCCATTAGAAAACTACCAAGAACAATTGTGCAACATAGGTATTGGTGATTCCAAGTTTGAACAATCTAAAGGAGTTATCAATGGAGAAGCATTCATATAGGGGGTCCAGTTTGATTTGAATATACAACACGAGATCCACCACTATTTGGTAAATAAACTCAATTTTGACACTTACATCGAAGTGGATGAAAGATTCAAAAATATGGTTAGCTTCTCCATTCCAAGTGAAGAAAGGTGGGACCGACTGCTAGAATTGATCGAGTGAAGTGTAACCAAAGCCACATAATATTCAGCATAATAGGAACAACCTTTATAGGGAAGTAGCAATAGCCATCAACAAACTCCTAGATATCCTCAACAGCGCAACAAGTTTTCAGAAGATTTTCCTATTTTTTCTTCTTCTATGTCTAAAAATATATGTACCTCAAATAGATATTATTGTAAATATATTTTATTTTTGAAATATGATCTGATATCTAATAGTTTTCTATATATATTTAGAAATAAGACTTAAAGAGGGTTGGAACTTGTAGAAAGAAAGCAGACCTTTTGATGTAATTTGTGCATGTACTGAATTGATCAATTTCATTAATACAGAAAGTTTGTTCCAGGATTCCTGTGCGAGGAAATTGGTGATGTCTCCTCTCATGTAAAAATGTTATTTTCCCAATTTTTCATACGTTTTTTCTATGTCTATTGTTTAAAGAATATTAAGGGCTAAATTTGTTTAAATACACTATGCTCTAGCTTATAAACAATATTTATGTTTTCACTCTAATATTAAGTATAGAATCCATCCTAGCATGCTATATATTTAGTTGAATCTAAATCTTTTCATCCCATTCACTCCACAAATGCTCTAAAGATCCAAAAGCTTGCCTACCTTGCCCTGTTACATATGTTTTTCCATTTTTGTATTTGATCACCCAAGACTCATTGACTCCATGCCCAATTGACTTTCCCTACAGTTTTCAACTAAACCTTTGAAAAAGCAAACTCAATAACTCAATAACTAGCCTAATACCTTAAAACAACAAATCTAAATCATGTAGAGAGATCCCTCTTTGAAGTTAGAAATTACCTCTGGATTTCTCTCCACGGTCTTGGGAAATTACGGAGTGATAACATTCTAGCGAACATATTGGGGAATCAAACAAATTTGATATAAATTGTGTTTTTCCTGGTAAATATTACTTTCAAAGCTTAAAGCTATTTCCAGTGTGTGGTTGTGAAATAGATGTTAGCAAGGCTGGTTTTTCCACCCAAATTGTGTATATATTTCTATCTGTAAATAATTTATTGAAGATCTAGATCCTAAAAAGATATACACTAGATCCCATACAGATCCTAAACAACCTAAAATAATAGATAATCCTGAGAATCTTGTCAGGAAAAGAGTTTTACTAAGAGTCAAGCAAGCAATAATCCACTACCTAGAGTTAATTCTCTCCCTGAAAGTTTCATTATTATAGAGGATATTGAATTTGATTTACCTTTTGAGTGTAGCCTTTTTCATACCAAATTAGAAAGCTTTGTTCCCGAGACAGTTTTTGATGAAAATATTTTAAAACCTTATATCCCAAAAAATCAACCTAGCAATCCAGATTTAGATGAAGATGTTATAAAATAGTTTAACAAGCTTGAATTTTTGGTGACTGAATTAAACAAGGTTGCATAGAAAACTTTTATTGATCAATCAATTACGTCTTCTTCTTATTCTTCCTCATCTCCAACCCCTCCAGTTGTTTCTTCTATTATAACAGCCCCTCTAGTTGTTTCTTCTATTATAACAACCCCTCCAGTAGTTTCTCTCAATACCACTACCTCTCAACAACTCAACAAATCATAATCCCACCTCCTTTAATACCCTTGATATCCACTTCTAATTTAGTTTCATCTTCTTCCCATTCCCATTTACCAGTCATGGCAGCTCATTATGCCTCCCTTGTCCTTCCTGGACAACTTAATTCCATGCCACGAGATTATCAGAGTTGAATCCCTCAATTTGATGGTACAAGGCCAATCACAACACAACAACACATGGAGAGAATGAATGATTATTCGTATTTGCAAGAATTTGATGAATATGATGTAAACATGATATTATTTGCACAAATTTTGATAGGAAAAGTTAAGAAATGGTTTAGGGAATTGCCAGCAGCTGGTATCCCAAATCTCACACAATTTCACCAAATTTTCCAAACACAATGGGAAGTAAAGAAGAATCCTCTCCAAATATTGGTTGAATATGAGAGTATAAAGAGATCCCATGGTGAAACAGCCAAGACTACTACACTAGATTCAATAATATTTACATTTCTATTCCAACTGTAATACAACCCCCACCAGGACTACCTCTGATCAAATTTTCAGATAGTTTTGATCCAAATATGTCTTACCAAGTGAGGGAGAGAAATCATGTTACCCTAGAGGAAACGCAGAGGAATGCAGTCAATTTGGAAGCCAATTTATTGGAAAAGAGGGCTAGGTTAAAGGTTGAGAGAAGAGTTACTATTAAAGTAGAACCTACTTCTTCTTCATTGAATGCTAAGTTGAATACCTTAGTCAAAACCATGGAAAGAATGATGGTTAGGATAAGTACAGGGATCCTCCAAGGGAAAATAAAGGGGGTTCTCAAATTCGTAATCCTAATTTTAGGAGAAACCCACCCGAAATTAAACAAAGAGGCCCAGCTAATCAGCAGCAGATTAGACCTCCATTCCAAGAAAATTATGCAAATGAAGAAGCTGAGTTACCAGAGGATCCTGAAGAAAATCAAATAAACTTATGTGGGGAAGGATAAATTGACAATATTTTCTTAACTAAGGAGGAGAAGGATCTATATTTGTTATCAAATCCAGAAGTCATCCATGCAGAGACAAATTATTATAGAAAGGGATACCAAAATGCTATCTTGGAGGTGCATAAGCAGTTTAATGTGGGAAGTAAAAAGGCTGTTGGAATTCCCCCAAAGAAGAATCAAAGTGACACCCCTTCTACCATCCAAGCTAAGGATGATTCTCATAAGGAAACTTCTCCAAAATAGGATGTAAATGTCAAAGAAATAGACAAACCCCTCAAACATATTTCAGTATTGAAAATGAATTAGCCAAGGCAAAAATTATATTCCTCTTGCAAAATTTATTAATAAGAATGCATATAGATCTCAAGTTATGAAAGCTTTGAAGATAGGAGAAGGAACAGACACAGTAAACCTGACTGATGACCAACTTGAATTATTGTTTGGTCCTGAAGTTGAAGGGAAGTCTCAGGATGGTAGTGTGCCACCCTTTTATATCAGTTTGAACATTCATTACAAAATTCTTCATAATGCTATGCATGATTCTGGTGCCTCACACAATCTTATGCCTAGAGCCACCATGGAAAAGCTAGGATTAGACATAACAAGACCCTACAAAGATTTATATTCTTTTGATTCTAGCAAACTAAGATGTTTAAGTCTCATCAAAGATATATGTGTTACTCTAGCCCAAATCCCAGCAAAGAGTGTGGTAATGGACATTGTAGTGGTAGGAATACCTCCCAAGTATGGAATGTTGCTATCAAGATCATGGGGAGCAAAGTTACAGGGTACTTTGCAGATGGACATGACATATGTTACCATTCCTATTTTGTGGTCAGCAAAGAAGGTTATATAGGGAAACATTAATGAATTATATGGTTAGTAGCTAAGACAAACCAAATAATTACCCCATGTATTTTGTGCATTCATATATGGATTCCTTCATCATGTATAATGACATATGTGAAGAAAGAGAGGTATCAGACCTAGACACTGAATTGAGAAAAACAGAGCATATACAATTAGATGCTAGGAAATAAGACGAAGAGGATGAAGCCCTTTGGAACATGGATTTTGATGGGGAAGTGAGTAAGGAAGGAGTCGGGGAAGGTGTTTGGATCTTAAAATTGCAAACAGGTGTAAAAAATGGACATTCTTACAAGCTAAATTTCCAATGTTAAAAATAATATAACTTAATATGAATCATTGATTTTAGGGCTGCAAATTTTGAAGAGGTCAGGAGCTAAAAGGATTTCTGTGCATGGTGATTTTGAACTCATCATAAACCAAATTAAAGGTGAGTACTCGGCTAAACACCCTTGATTGAGGGCCTACAAAAATGTAGTCTTAGATTTTATGGAGAGTTTCCCAAAATATCGATTGTCTCTGATTTCCAGAGCTCAAAACATTTTCGTTGATGCATTGGATACTTCAGCGAGTAATTGTGAGATTCCTTTCCATCCCAATATAAAATATGAGGTTAAGTGAAACACAAGCGAGCTGTCCCAGATAATGTTAGATATTTCCAGGTTTTTGGTAGTGATGAGCTGATAGAAAAAAAAAAATTAGTTAAGAGAAGAGTTTGAGAATGTACATATTGATGCAGATAACTATGTAGATGATGATATAAATGAAATAGTGTTAAATGAGACTGATGAAATTCCATAAGAACTTGAGGTTCTACAATTGAAAGACAATGTGTTACTAAGAGGTTTGGTGCCATTAGAAGAGTTGTTTGATTTTAATGATGTATCCAAAAAACCAAATATAGAACCTGTAGGAGCTGAGATTGAACACTGCAATATAGGTACTGAGGAAAATCCTAAGATTGTAAATTTGTCCAAGTCCTTGCCTCCCAAAGAAAAACATAAGTACATAGATCTATTAAAATAATTATCCGATGTGTTTTCTTGGAATTATGAAGATCTAAAAGCATATTGTGCAAGTATAATACAACATACCATCCCCATCAAAGAGGACCAAAAACCCTTCAAGCATAAATTGAGGAAGGTAAATCCAGTTCTGCTACCTTTGATAGAAAAGGAAGTTAAAAAACTCGTTGATGCCAAAATTATTGTGCCTTTAAGATTTTCAAAATGGGTGTCAAATCTAGTGCCAACCAGAAAAAAGATAGGAAAAATAAGGCTCTATGTGGATTTCAGGAATTTGAACAAAGTTTCTCTCAAGGATAACTACCCTCTACCTAAAATGGATCATATTTTATAGAAAGTAGTTGGTTCCAGCAGAATTTCTTTGTTGGATGGTTTTTCAAGATATAACTGAATTCTGGTACATCCTGATGATCAACATAAAACAAATTTCACAACACTTTGGGGGACCTTTATGTATGTCAAGATGCCTTTTGGCCTTATGAATGTAGGGGCCACTTTCCAGAGAGCAATGGATATTTCTTTCACTGACGAGAAGGATATATTTATAGTGAGATATTTGGATGACATCACTATATTTTCCAAAACATATGAAGATCACCTACTACACTTAAGGAAGGTTTTTGAAAAATGCAGGAAATATGTTATTTCCTTGAACCCTAAAAAACCTTTTTTTGGTTTACAAGAAGAAAATTTACTTGGCCACATTATTTCATAAGATGGTATAAGAATATATCCTAGAAAACTTGAAGACATAATGAAGATTGATCCTCCTAGGAACAAAAAAGAAATTCAGTCTTTCATTGGCAGGATCAATTTCTTGAGAAGATTCATTCAAAACCTGGCCAAGATATTCAAAGCAATCACAAACATGTTCAAGAAAGATACTGAGAGAAAATGGAATAGTGAGGCAAAAAAATATTTCAGTGAAGTAAAGGTAGCTTTGGCATGTGCTCCTGTTTTAATTAGCCCTTATTTTACTAAAGATTTCATGATTTTCTCTTTTGCATTAGAACACACTATTGCAACAGTTTTGTTGCAAAAAAATTGTAGTATCCCTAGGGGGGATAGTATGGGGCACAAAGGGAGGTACCCAAGGGAATAATGTAATAATGGAATGGGTCATAGTTATAAGGGAAGCCCGTGGTATTAGATATATGGTATTGAGAGAACCATGGTAATGACCCATGGTATTGTATGTATGAATCATATATAGAGCCTAGAGACTCCCCATTGAGAGATGTCAAGGATTATTATATGGATAAACATATCATTTTTGGAGTGTTCTCCTTCCTTAAGGAGTGATTGTAAGGTGTTACACTACCTCAAGGGTTTGATCAATAAAGATAAGAATTTTCATGTTATATTATTGGGTCAATCTTGTTATTTCTAGGTATATTTGGTTTATTATATATTTTTAGGTCAAATATATTACAAGTGGTATCATAGCACTTTCTTGGGTAAAGCGGAGATTTTTTTTTTTTGCAGTAATTTTTTTGGGTGGCGAGTTTGCAGATTAGATCTATGACTTATGATGCAACAAAAAAACAAAAAACAAATTGCAGATCTGGATTCTTTGCGAAAAATATCCAATTTCAAAAAAAAAAATGGTCGAATCGGAGTCCGACTGAGGGAGATATCGCGGATTTAAAAATCAGCTGGGTGGGCAGAAAGTTTTGACGAAAATTCATGAATGGCGGATCTCTAGTTAATTTTTGTCATTTTTTAGAGGAATTTTTATAAACTAATTGAAGATCTGAGATCCTCTTGAAAAGTTACCCAATTTCAAAAAACAAATAGGTCGAATAAGAGTCCAGATTAGGGAGATATCCCTGATTTTTTTTATTTTTATTTTTAACTCAAACGGGTATGATTTTATTTATTTGATAAGAAACTTAGAATTACACCATGGCAGCCAATGATACATATCTTCTGTTTCTAATTCTAACACTTTATTTTGAGTTGTTACAGAATTCCATTTCCTCAAGGATTGCAGGGATGAAATAAGCTTCAATCGTTTGTGAGGAGTTGGCCTTTCCAGAGGGTACACCCTTTGTTCGCCATTAGATCTACTTCTTTGTTCAGATTTCTAAGTATGTGGAAGAATTTGTAGGAGTCAAAATCGAGCAGCACTCTCTTCAGCCTATTTAGTGTTTTGTTGAGGCTTGCATTAGTGAACAAACTTCATGTATTTAATTTTTTAATTATGATCTCCGAATCTCCAAAAGCTTGGAATTCTTTATCTCCTCTGTCCCTAACAATTTGACAAGCTTTGAGGAGGCCTAGGATCTCCGCTTGATTGTTGGTTTTCTACCCAATGCCCCAACAAAAATTGTCCCTTTTTATTTCGTTCGAAGCGAAGATGACCCCTCCAACTCCTCCTGCCCCAGGATTGCCTTTGGAGGCTCCATCGAAGAATATTGTTGTAATTTTTTGCGTTCTCCACCATTCTTGAAAGTTTTCTTCAGAGTCTCTTTTGTGCCAGGCCTGGTTTCCTGCTTGAGGGACTGATAGTTGCTTCCATGGTTGAAGGTGGAGGGGACCCAACCATCGCTCTTCTTCCGAGAGGAGCAGTGGATCACTTGTAAAGTGTTGTTGTTGCTATGCTTCTAGAAGAAAAGACTTGGCTTTTACCGTTGCGGAGAGGGGAGTGTGTGCCTTTTCATTGAATATCAGATTGTTCCTGGACAGCCAAATCTGCCAGCACACAAATTTGGGTATGGCGTTCCAGGATTTCCTCCTGATGGATTTGACAGGAATTTTGTTGGGGTAACAGTGGTTCCATATGTCGAATAGATCAGCTACTGAGTTGTGAGTCGGAACTGTGATTTGTATCCCATGGAGGGAGAGTCCCCATACTTCTTTCGCAAACTTATAGTCTATGAAAAGATGCTTGGCAGTTTCTAAGCTGCTTCTACATAGCTCACATCTGTGCGGACTTGCAATGTTTTTTTCATTAAATTATCTCCGGTTAGAAGCTTATCATGGGCCAGCGTCCAAAAGAAGAAGTTTACCTTGGGCAAGGCGAGCGGTTCCCAAACTTTCTTCCAGAACTCCGGTGTTCTGTTGTTTTTCCTGTTTGGTTGAATAGCATTGTACACTTCTGCTATGGTATATGTTCCAGAGCGCCCCCATCCCCAACTGTCTTTAGAATTTCTGTTTACTGGGGCCGCATCTTCCAGCAATTCTTCGAGGATATGTTTTTGTTGTTGAAGTCGTTCAGGAACTCCGAGGAAGTCCCATCCCTGCCAATCTCTGTGCCTATCCCATTTGGATAAATCGTATATACTGGTGATCCCTGCGTGTTCCAGCCATTCTTTATCCCTGTGATTTCATCTATCTCTGCGAGCGGATTTTGATCCATAATTCGGTCAAACCACAGATTTGTGCGTTTGCTATTTCCTGGAATTTCTTGAGAAGATTCATTCCAAACCTGGCCAAGATATTCAAAGCAATCACAAACATGTTCAAGAAAGATACTGAGATAAAATGGAATAGTGAGGAAAAAAAATATTTCAGTGAAGTAAAGGTAGCTTTGGCATGTGCTCCTGTTTTAATTAGCCCTTATTTTACTAAAGATTTCATAATTTTCTCTTTTGGATCAGAACACACTATTGCAACAGTTTTGTTGCAGAAAAATTGTAGTATACCTAGGGGGGATAGTATGGGGTACAAAGGGAGGTACCCAAGGGAATAATGTAATAATGGAATGGGTCATAGTTATAAGGGAATCCCATGGTATTAGATATATGGTATTGAGAGAACCATGGTAATGACCCATGGTATTGTATGTATGAATCATATATAGAGCCTAGAGACTCCCCATTGAGAGATGTCAAGGATTATTGTATGGATAAACATATCATTTGTGGAGTGTTCTCCTTCCTTAATGAGTGATTATAAGGTGTTACACTACCTCAAGGGTTTGATCAATAAAGATAAGAATTTTCATGTTATATTATTGGGTCAATCTTGTTATTTCTAGGTATATTTGGTTTATTATATATTTTTAGGTCAAATCTATTACAAGTGGTATCATAGCACTTTCTTGGGCAAAGCGGAGAATTTTTTTTATTTTTGCAGGAATTTTTTTGGGTGGCGAGTTTGCAGATCAGATCTATGACTTCTGATGCAACAAAAAAAAAAAACAAAACAAAAACAAAAAAAACAAATTGTAGATTTGGATTCTTTGTGAAATAATATCCAATTTCAAAAAAAAAATTGGCCGAATCGGAGTCCGACTGAGGGAGATATCGCGGATTTAAAAATCAGCTAGGTGGGCAGAAAGTTTTTGACGAAAATTCATGAATGGCGGATCTCCAATTAATTTTTGTCATTTTTTAGAGGAATTTTTATAAACTAATTGAAGATCTGAGATCCTCTTGAAAAGTTAACCAATTTCAAAAAACAAATAGGTCGAATCAGAGTCCAGATGAGGGAGATATCCTGATTTTTTTTTATTTATTTTTTTTAACTCAAACAGGTATGATTTTATTTATTTGATAAGAAACTTAGAATTACACCATGGCAGCCAATGATACATATCTTCTGTTTCTAATTCTAACACTTTCTTTTGAGCTGTTACAGAATTCCATTTCCTCAAGGATTGCAGGGATGAAATAAGCTTTCATCGTTTGTGAGGAGTTGGCCTTTCTGGAGGGTACACCCTTTGTTCACCATTAGATCTGCTTCTTTGTTCAGATTTCTGAGTATGTGGAAGAATTTGTAGGAGTCAAAATCGAGCAACACTCTCTTCAGCCTATTTAGTGTTTTGTTGAGGCTTGCATTAGTGAACAGATTTCATGTATTTAATTTTTTAATTATGATCTCTGAATCTCCAAAAGCTTGGAATTCTTTATCTCCTCTGTACCTAACGATTTGACAAGCTTTGAGGAGACCTAGGATCTCCGCTTGATTGTTGGTTTTCTGCCCAATGCCCCAAGAAAAACTGCCCCTTTTTATTCCGTTCGAAGCGAAGATGACCCCTCCAGCTCCTGCTGCCCCAGGATTGCCTTTGGAGGCTCCATCGAAGAATATTGTTGTAATCTTTTGCGTTCTCCGCCATTCTTGAAAGTTTTCTTCAGAGTCTCTTTTGCGTCGGGCCTGGTTTCCTGATTGTGGGACTGATAGTTGCTTCCATGGTTGAGGGTGGAGGGGACCCAACCACCGCTCTTCTTCCGGGAGGAGTAGTGGATCACTTGTAAAGTGTTGTTGTTGCACTGCTTCTAGAAGAAAAGACTTGGCTTTTACCGTTGCGGAGAGGGGAGTGTGTGCCTTTTCATTGAATACCAGATTGTTCCTGGACAGCCAAATCTGCCAGCACACAAATTTGGGTATGGCGTTCCAAACTTTCCTCCAGATGGATTTAACAGGAATTTTTTTGGGGTAATAGTGGTTCCATATGTCGAATAGATCAGCTACTGAGTTGTGAGTCGGAACTGTGATTTGTAGCCCATGTAGGGAGAGTCCCCATACTTCTTTCTCAAACTTACAGTCTATGAAAAGATGCTTGGCAGTTTCTAAGCTGCTTCTACACAGCTCACATTTGTGCGGTCCTGCAATGTTTTTTTCATTAAATTATCTCCGGTTAGAAGCTTATCATGGGCCAGCGTCCAGAAGAAGAAGTTTACCTTGGGCAAGGCGAGTGGTTCCCAAACTTTCTTCCAGAACTCCGGTGTTCTGTTGCTGTTCCTGTTTGGTTGAATGGAATTGTACGCTTCTGCTATGGTATATGTTCTAGAGCCCCCCCATCCCCAACTGTCTTTAGAATTTCTGTTTACTGGGGCCGCATCTTCCAGCAATTCTTCGAGGATATGTTTCTACTGTTGAAGTCGTTCAGGAACTCCGAGGAAGTCCCATCCCTGCCAATCTCTGTGCCTATCCCATTTGGATAAATTGTATATACTAGTGATCCCTACGTGTTCCAGCCATTCTTTTATCCCTGCGATTTCATCTATCTCTGCGAGCAGATTTTGATCCATAATTCGATCAAACCACAGATTTGTGCATTTTCTATTTCCTGGAATTTTATACGCCTTTCCTTTAAATAAATTTAAGCTTCTGTTACAGAGTTTCCAAGTTTGCATGCTGTTGGGAATTTGACATGTCTGAAGGTTCCTGAGCGGCACGTTTCAGGCATATTTGGACTTCAGCGTTACACTTACAGGGTGCGATGATTCCTTAAAAATTTTCCATAGTATTTTCCCTCCCATCGCCAAGTTTGCCAGAGCTGGGTCGTGGATTTGCAATCCGCCTTTCGAAATTTAGCGCTTCACCGTCTCCCATTTGACAAGGTGAATTTTTTCTTGGTTTCCCTTTCCCCCTTGCCAAAGAAAATCGCCTAGGATTCTTGATATTTGATCTATCACTCTCTTTGGGGCAAGAAGATAGGCTGCTTGATAGATTGGGAGAGTCGATAACACGGATTTTATCAGAATTACCTTGCCTCCTTTTGTGAGCCAGTGTCCACCCCAGGAAGCAATTTTTGACTTAATTTTTCCGATGATTCCCATCCACAGCGTCCTCTTATTGGTCCCAATTATGATGGGGAGACCGAGATATTTTATCATATCCCATTGGGCATGACCTTTGAAGCCCAGAATGTTTGTTATGCCTGTGAGTTCTTGCTGCCCAATATTCCATCCATATACTTCACTTTTCCTTTCGATAATGGAGGCACTCGATACCCTGCAGTAACGTTTGAGGACTGTATCCATAGCTTTAGCAATTCGAGCAGATGCCCCTCCCAAGAGAAGAGAGTCGTCCACGAAAAGGGCATGGTTTAGAGCTGGGGAACTGATTGATGGTTTGAGGCATGGAAGGGAGCCTGAGGATTTTTTGAAGGATAACTTTCTGCAGAGGGAGTCTGCCATTAGAATATACAGGAAGGGAGAGAGTTGGCATCCCTGCCTGAGACCTCTCTGAGCTTGGAAGAAGGAGGTGGGGCAACCATTTACAAGGGGGGTGATCCAGGGATTTGGGTGCAGGTAGTGATGAGATTGACAAAATGAGAGGAGAAGTCGAAGGAGAGGAGGACTTTGAATAGGAAGGAGCAGTTGACTCGGTCAAACGCGTTGGCCATGTCAAGCTTTATCAGCATTCATATTTCCTTTTGCTGATTGCTTGAGTGAATAGTCTCCTGGACTTGGATGACATTGTCCAGGATGTGTCTGCCTTCTACAAAACCCCCTTGATTGCTTGAAATCAGCCTACTAAGCAATGGTTTCATCCTGGTAGCTTGGAGCTTAGCCAGAATTTTATAAGATGCATTGCAAAGCGATATTGGCCTAAATCTGCAATATCTTCCTCGCAGGAGATCTGCTGCATTCTGAGAGGAGATCTGCAATATCTTCCTCGCTGCCTTGATTATCTGCCGTATACAAACTTTTATAATGTCTTTCAGCTACTTCTTTTATTTGATTGAAGCCTTTACATAGCTATCCTTCTGCTATTGTGATTTCAGAAATGTGGTTCTTGGAGAGTCTTGCTCTAAATTGACAGTGAAAGAACGTGGTGTTACGATCTCCAGCTTTCAGCCACAGACTTCGGGATTTTATTCTCCAATGTTCTTCCTCTGTTCTGAAGGCTAGGAATGCTGAGCATTGGATTTTAACTTCTTTATCTAGCAGGGATGTGGTTATCTCTCTACTTTCCATTTCAATTTGCAATGCATCTAATGCCTGAACTGTTTCTTTTCTTTGACTGGAAGGATTCGGGGCAGGCTTCCTTATCCAATCCTTCAGGGGTACCTTTGTAGCTTTAAGATTTTGTTCCCATACATAGCTGGAGGACCCAGTGACTGGTTTGACCCACGTTGTTTTCACTGTATCTATGAATCCATTCCTTTCTATCCAGAGGGGACTGAATCGAAAGGGGATTGGGCCCAGATCTTCTTCGTCTTTCAATATGAGCTGGACTGGTTTGTGATCTGAGGTCAGCTTGGGGAGGATTTTTGTGGTGATAATTTTCTTATTCATCATCAGAGTGCCTTGTACTAGGAATCGATCCAGTGGGCTGCGATATGATCTACCCCCACTCTGTTGTTGGTCCATGTATATTTACCTCTAATTGGAGTAAAATCTATTAAATCCCACTGTTGTATAAGGTCTTCCACCAGGGGGAGCATGGGATCTCTGTTGTTAGTTCCTCCCCTTTTTTCTTTGGGTTTTAAGACGATATTTAGATCCCCAGCAAGGATGAAGTTGTTTGGGGATCGTTGCTTTAAGAATTCAAAGAGAGAATTCCAGCAGTCTCTCTTTTTAGAATTTAATAGGTACATAAACATTGAAAAGGGAAATGGTCAACTTACTTGTGCAGTGCATTAGTTCTGTGTAGATCCAGTGCTGGGTCTCGTGGAATTTGTTCAGAAGGAAGAGGTCATCTGCCCAAAGGGTTGCAAGTCCTCCAGCTGAGCCTCTTGAGCTGACTGCTCTTCCTGTGCTTTTCTTCCATTTCTTCTTACTGATATCTAGAAGGGTATTCCCCTCTATCTTTGTCTCTTGGAGCAAGAGGATGTCTGAGGGTTCTATTTTGAGTAGGTCCTTGACCGCTTCTGCTTTCGAGGGATTGCCGAGGCCTCTGCAGTTCCAAGAGACGAGACGCATTATTTACCAGAGGTGGGTTGAGAGCCTCCCTTAGGGGGCCTAGTCCTGGAGTTTATCCCAATAGACATCTCTATAGTGGGTTGACTTCCTTGTGTTTTAAGCCTTTCCGCTTCCTCTTCCCTTATTTCTCTGCGATATTTCCTACCAACTTTTCTTGTGGGCTGCTCAAAGGTTTCATCCTCTGATGAACCAGAATTGTACGCTAGTTTTTTCCTAGTGACTTCTGCATATGAAGGATTAGAAGGGCTCCCTTGAGGAGTTTCCTGATGTGCCATTTCACCGTCTTCTTTGTTGGTGATGTGAGGATCTATCTATTCCAAATCTTCAGTAACTATAGTAACTGGGATGATCTGTCTGCTTTCTTTGAGTTTTTGGTTCTTTTCTTGAGTGGGATTGGAGCTGCTTGGTGCCTCTTTCTGAATACCTTTCCCGCTGCCTTTTTTGTGATTAGTAGTTTTTTGGATTAGGGTCCATTGTTCACCACTTTGTTGTTCTGGTTATTCTTCCGCCTTTTTCTTGTAGTGTTTGGCGAAATGTTCGTAGTCGTGGCAGTGTCTGCACTTAAAGGGATGTTGTTCATAATCCAGCTCTTGTACATGCGTCCATCCTGCGACTGTAAGATTGATGGCTTCCGGCAGGCCCTCCTCCAGATCTACTTCAACGCAGATGCGAGCACATGAATATTGATCTTTTCTTACGGCTTGGTCTATGTATTTTCCTAATCCATTGCCAATAATTTGGAGAGACTTTTGATTCCAACAATGGAGTGGGAGGTGGGGGAGTCGCACCCACACCGAAACAGCAGATGGGACATCCTGGGCTGGATCAAAGTCTGGCGACCATTTGTTGAGGTATAGTCCCTAGGGGCCCATGAAATAGGGTTTGTTTCTGAAGATTAGGCTTTTATCCTCTGCACTTTCGAAAACGAAGACAAAGAAACCTTTGCCTACGAAGTAACCTTTTATACCTTCTTTGATTAAGGGTTTCCAGTTCCTTTGAGTCCAGTCCTCCACCAATTTGGGAGAGGGCTAGAGGCCCGTGAACTGGCCTATGAGTCCTCTCTTAGCTAGATTCAGTACTGCCTTGCACGTTTCTTCTTCTGGAAGTGCTACCGAAGGTATGGTTTCCAGCTTTTTTACAAATTTCTGTTGAATGGCTAATGGCGGGCGCTTATTTCCAGCTGTTATCATTGCTTTGAATGCTGTAACCTCTGGAGGGGGAGGTGGGGGCAGATTCATAATGTTCGGTTCCTCAGAAGAAGGCATGGCTGGGCACAGCAGCACAGGAGCCTGTTCTAGCCCTTATCCTAGGTGCGTACCACTTCAGCTAGATCAGCCAACAGTTGGGAGCGATCCCGGGGTGTCAAGGCAGGTGATCGAGCCCAACAACAGAAGGATGCCAGGCGAGGAGACCACAGGAGGTAGCTCGATGATGGGGGAAGCTAGGTCAAGCCTGAGCAAGCTCGCAGTGCAGCAATATCCAAAGTTTAATTAGATATCCCTGATTTAAAATCAGCTCTTTTCTACCAAAAAAAAAATGTGACTGCGGGACAGTGGCAGCGTGAATCTGAAATTTCAGAGTGCCTAGATCGGGATTTCTATCACATGGGAAGATGCAAAATGGTCGTTCAATTTCTCAAAATAGGTCATAGTAGGGATTCCAAACAATATTGACCGAACTGTGGCCATTTTAAATTTTCACCAAGTAAGTGATTTTTTTCAAAACCCTCTTCATGGCTTCTAGCAAACATTTTTTTACATGGAAAGATAATGGTCCTACTATTGAATAATTCATAAAAGATCTTAAGAAAAATTGTCTGGAATATTGGAAAGGTTTAGTATGGCTTGGTTTGAAGATGAGGCTGCCATATGGTGGAGTTCACTTGACAACAAGAAGTTGTACAAACTTTCAGATGAAGAATTTGAAAACGTCCTTTTAGACAAATGGTTTCATGCTGGAAAACAAGATAATGAGAAACATGTGGGGTTATTTTCTACTGGTATCTCCTTATTACAGGTTCATGGATGTATTCAGAAGGAGAGGATAATTGTGTCTATAAATCCTAGTTGCAAGTAAAATTTTATAAATGTTAATTTGGCAAATAGATTGCATGTACCAGTCAAACAAATGGACCACACACAGGTTGATAAAGAGGATGTTCAAGTTTATAAATATTTGAAGATTTCTATGGATAAGTATGTATTGCATTCTAATGTTTATGCTTCGGATATGGCTAATGTGGATGTTGTTTTGGGATAACCTTGGATGGAATCTGTTGGTACTATCAATATTAATGTGCAGAAGAAATTCTTGAAGCTCTAGTATAAAAAGAAGAAAATTACAATACAGGATATTTCCATCAATATATAATAAAGCAAATATACCCATAAATAACAAGGTCGACCCAATAATATAACATGAAAATGCTTATCTTTATTCATCAAACCCTTGAGGTAGGGTAGCACCTTACAATTACTTCTTAAGGAAGGAGAACACTCCACAAGCCATATGCTTGTCCATACAATAATCCTTGACATCTCTCAATGGGGAGTCTCTAGCCTCTATATATGATTCATACATACAATACCATCGGTCATTACCATGGTTCTCTCAATACCATATATCTAATACCACGGGCTTACCTTATAACTATGGCCCATCCCATTATTACATTATTCCCTTGGGTACCCGCTTCTGTACCCCATACTATCCCCCCTAGGTATACTACAAAAATAACATATATAATTATTTAGCAGATCTTTAAGAGATGCCTCCTTAAAATACAATATGATGGAAAAGCAAGCCTTTTCTTTAGTATAGGCACTGAAATAATTCAGAGTGTGCATCCTACATTCCCACATAGTTTTATTTGTTCCAAGAGTTGTAGTGAAAGATATCCTAACTTAGACTGATCGAGATGGGGAAAAAGGCAAATGGATTGCAGTAATTTTAGAATATGACATTGAGATACAACCTACTAAAATCATCAAAGGTCATCGATTGGGTAAGCTAATGGCTGAGTCAAATTTCCATGCACTGGACATAAATTTTATAGCTACCCTTGATGAATAGGAAGAGTTGGAGACTCCATAGGTATCAGAAGTATTTGCTACCTCCCCTTGGTATGCAAATATTGTATATGTTTTACAAAATTTACAAACTTCTCCTGGTTTGACAAAGACCAAAGCTAGATTCCTCAAGTTAAAAGTTGTGAAATTCTGCATTTTAGATTAGGCTATGTATTGGATAGATACTGGAGGTATTTTGCTAAACTTTTTATTAAAAGATGAAGCAGACAAAGTCATGGAAGACTTCCAGCAAGGGGATTGTGGAGGACATTTATAATGGAAAGCCACAACCAAAAAAATCCCGAGGTTTGGTTTCTATTAACCTACATTGTTTGTAGATGTTCATAACAGAGTTACAGCATGCAATCAATGCCAAATATATGAAGGAAAGAGAAAACTTTTGCCCTTACCTTTAAAGCCCATTTTAGTGGAGGTTCCTTTTCAACAATGGGGTTTAGATTTTATTGGAGAAATCCATCCA
>APFE031701638.1:30525-66799 GCA_000404065.3 Pinus taeda | reverse complement strand
AAGTACATGTGCATCACCCAATCTCCTTTAAACAATTAACTTCTCAGAATGCAGTAACCAGAAAATATCACCAGTAACTAGCCACCAATTTAAACCCATATCTCTACAGAAACAGGTAAAATACAACTAAAATATATTTCAAGAAAAAGTTCTGCAACTTCACCGAAGGAAGCCTGCGGATATCCGCACTTCTGCCGTGAAGAGACTACGCAGCTCCGCACCTGCTCCGCTGATTCAAATGCGCACCTCTGCACCTATACCTTCTGCTACGCTGCGTTCCTCCGCACCTGCGCCTTCTGCTGCGCTGCGTTCCTCTGCACCTACGCCTTCTGCTGTGCTATGTTCCTCCGCACCTGAGCTTTGGATCACCTGCGGACCTCTATATAGAGCCAAATTCTCAATTCTCCAATGTGCCACAGACTGTCAGATCCACAGATCTGAACATGTGCCAAAGAGATGATGACCTATCAATAGATCCGCCTTACAATTTATAGATTTCTCTTTTATCTAGATCTAGCTTTTCAAACCGATCACCCAAAATTTTAGATCTTAAGATATTCAATTTTCAAGTATGTAGCCAAATGATCTCCTTTCCTTTTTATAGGCAAGCCCTTACTCAAACCATGGATCAAAACCATAGAAAATCAATACAAGGGATCCAAAACCTAGGTTTAATATTTTAGATGCCAAAACCACAGACCAAAACCATATGATCAAAAACGTCGGACTAAATACCATGGACCAAACATAAGACGTGCGTTTTTCTCTGCATGAAAGTCCGTGCATTTTGGGTTCACACCTTTTGTGCGCGAGGTCTGCGAACGTATCCGCACTTTGTGAATGGCGTGCCTGCGGGTCCGCACCTTTTGAATCGTATACCTGCGAACCCCTTATTTTCTTCCATTCTAAGTAGGCTGATCATCAATCTTTGCTACTGGCCTGTTGCACTATGATCTGTCATCTGTATGAGAGGGTTTCCAACAGGGTTAGGGTCACATGGCATGGTCATATGGAAAAGAAAATGGGGTTGAGCACAAATCTCAAGGTCACATGAATAACGTCACATGGTCAATGTCAAAAAAGTTCTAAGCCCACATTAATAATAACAATAACATGTTTAGTTTTGAAGACCTACATTAAAGAGCAGGTGGATCTAGTTTGAAATATTAATAAATGTGGTCCACAAGAAGTTGAATATGGTGGTGGGTGACTCCATTAAGGTTGGTGCTTGAATCAAGTTGAATCCTAAAAGAAGTCGAATCTTTCTTATCTCTAAGATTGGTGCCTCAATTAGGTTGTACCCTATAGCAAGTAGTTGCTTGCACATTTTCAATGTTTGTGCCTCAATCAGGTTGTAGCCTACCACAAGTAGTTTCTTTCATATTTTGGGGATGGATGTGTAACACCCTCCTCCCACATTTACCCAAGCTAACTAGTCCACTGGGGTAAACACATGACAAAGAGTTACAAGAGCCCCAGGAGCTAATCCACCACTCTAGGTGCCCAACCCCTGAGTTAAGTTATCCTTTCATTGAACTAAACCCCCAATCTCTCCAATGAAAAGGCCTCCATGCAACTAAAACCCTCCTGTCACTCCCACAAGTTTTCAAGGGAGAGACTCTGGTCTTTTTCAACTAGTTTGGTGCCAGCGATTGTGAGATTTAAGCCACTTTTTTAGGGCTAGTCTCCAAACTACCCAAAACTTGATGAGACATTCCAAGACAATAAATGACACCAATACACTGCCTCTAACACAAAACTTGATCAAGGACTTGACCTAACCAAGCCTAACCATGACATACATTTCACCGAACACATTGTGAACATGTAATCTATAGGCTATAAATGCATATCTGAACATAAGGGTCTGATACTTATCTGAAAATCACCAAGAAGGTCTAGTGCCTTCTCATAATAGATGCAATAAAATATATTAGGACATGCATTCAATAGCCATTCATTTACCAATCAAAACATGTTAAGAGCCATAACCAAAATCTATCATAAGACATGCTTATAAACAACATATCACCAACAGAATAAACATGATAAAACAACCATTAAAGACACATAATAACAAGTGAATTTACACATAGAACACAAGAGGAAATGAGATCTTATTAACATATGAAAAAGCCAACCAAATCAAGCACTTCCACATACCACTCGACCATAGATTGGGCTGAACCAAATCTTTCTTTCATCCAATCATCCCCATGCCATATTCCAAGCATGAATGTGGGAATCACAATAGAACCAATCAAGGCTTCCTTAGGCTTTAACGCAATCCCACCATATATTGGCCATGGGATCACTAGGCCCTAAACAAGCATGGATGCCTCTGAATCTCTCCACCTAAACTGTGATAAATTTTTCTGTCTCCACCTCTAAGTTCTACTTTGTATCCTACCAAGGGATTCCTAGGCACAAATAATAAACATACACTTCAGGCTTTACCACAATCCTACCATATATCGGTCAAGATATCACTAGGCCATAAAAAAGCATGCATGCCTTTGGATCTCTCCACCTAAACCATGAGTAATTTGTCCATCTCCACCTCTAGGTTTTATCGTGTATCCCACCATTACTTGTCAAGGGATTCCTAGGCCCTATGAGCTCTCCAACATCTAGGCCTACCATGTATCGTACCATTACTGGTCAAGGGATTCCTAAGCCCAACTAGCGTATTCAAAACTAGACTTTACCGTGTATCTCGCCAAGGGGTTCCTAGGCCTTGTGATTTTTCCTGAGATCACCCCACTCAATTTCAAAATGATTCGACAATCCAACTCAACCAAGTAAGAGAACACCATCACACCATGCATATTCGAAAATGGCAAGGCAAGGCTAAAGATCACTGTCACACCTGGGAAAACCCATGCCAATGATAGCAAGAGAACCAAATTTACACATGTATGTACCATGCATGCCAAAAATAGCAAGGAAATCATACATGCAACTCGATACCTATAAGTAATCCCGTTGTGGCCACCTAATCTTTCTCTTCCTTGTTTGATCCTTGCTTCTCTTTGCTTTCTTGTCCTTCATTTACTGTAGAATTTTCTCTACAAATCAGCTAGCTCACTGATATCATGTAGAAATTTCACCTGTAGATCAAACTGATATATGCAATGTACTAAAGCATAATACTAGATCTACATCTACCATAAACTTTGCGGAAGCTAATAAACATGAGAAACATCAATAAGAACACATATAACTGATAAGAAGGAATCAATCACAAATAACACAGAATATATAACCCGGGGAAAGCCTCAACCTAAAACCCGAACTCTGTATTATCATACAAAGGATTTATACAAAGCCTTAGCTCTCACACAGCTAGCCAGCTCTCAGTACAATCCTCATAGATGAAGGTGGAAATACATCAGGATTACATAAAGCCTTAGCTCTCACAGCTAGCTAGCTCTCAGTGCAATCCTCCTGGATGCTCACAGGCAATCAAGACTTATCCTAAGCCTTCTCCTCTGCCCTCCATGCCTCCTATTTCCTTGTGAAATTTTTCCTGGGTGATCCTCTTGTTACCAAGTGTAACACTAATCTCTCACACTGATCTCACACCCTGTAAAACTACACAATCCTCAAGGAACCTTAATCCTTTTGCTTGGATGATTTTCCTTTATAGGAAAAATATTCATCCAATTGATAGTACACTGTCCCTTATCTGATCTCAATTGGGTCTCTGTCTGAACTGACATGCATGAGTTATCCATCAGCGAATACTAAGTTATCTTAAATACAGTAGTTACATGCATGCAAGCATTAACTAACTAAACTCTCATTAATTTAACAAACTGTTAAATTAATCTAACTAGACTTGACTAAGTTAAACTAAGTCAACTGATTACAATTCAATATTACAACTCATCCTTATCTCTTTAACTGTTAAATTAATCTAACTAGACTTGACTAAGTTAAACTAAGTCAACTGATTACAACTCAATATTACAACTCATCCTTATCTCTTTAACTGATGAATAAATTCATCAATTAATAGATAAATTGTTGCATGTCCTCATATAGACTTCAAGTTTGCTTTTCCTTAACTAATTAACTCATGGAGAATTAATTAATTAATATTCCAAACTACTGGTAAGATCAAATTCGAATTTACTTCCTATAGTTAGACGAGGGACTGCTAAAAATAGGAAGGGACCGTGAAATGCTATTTTCAGAAGATGTTATTTTTAGCAGTTTCACCTCTGACCTAAGGTGGCCAAAATGCTCATTGGCCAAACTGCTATTTTTAGAGGTGCTATTTTTAGCAGTTCTATTTTTAACAGTTCTATTTTTAGCACTTTCTAAATTTAGCATTTCTTGATGCACACTTTTCAACATTTACCCTCCTTCCTCCAATGCTAAAGTCCTCCAAGAATGCTCTAAGTGTGCAAGAGTGTGAGAGAGTAGAGAGAATAGAGAGAAGGCTCCTCCCAAAAACTGTCAAAAAGCCATGAATTGATCCTTACAAGCCTTTTTATCAACGAGGCTTCTATTTTCTTCAATTTCCATTATTTTTCCGTCATTTTCCTCCTCACAAGAAATCTATGACCTTTCACCTTCTTTTTCTCCAATTTTCCTTTATTTTCATAAATAAATGCCAATAAATGCCACTTTTCCTTTCTAGAGCCTTTGTCACTTCCTTTGCCAATTTCTATAGCCATTAATATACTAAATGAACGACCACTAGGATGTGTTTCCAACACTCAAGTTGGAATATGTGTCCTATGACCTTGGTCTTATTTTTCCTTTATTAACTTTATTAGATGGATTTTTGACCAATGTTACAGAACCCTCCCCCTTGTGGGATCACTGTCCTTGGTGTTCAATGAAACCTATAAACCTACAAACTGTTGAAAACAAAACATACTGTCCATGGAGATTTATAACACAGCTCATTGTAGTATTTACAATGACCACTGCTGAAAACATGACAAGCCTACTGTTTACTGGAGCTTTATAACACAACTCATTATGGTATTTACAATAACAAACACATATACTCTCATGCACATTTGCTTCAACCAACAAGTGACCATACTGTATATGGAGCTTTATCAATCCATCTTGATACAATATTTACAATGATATACACATATGCACATTTTCTCTAACCAAAAAATAAAAGGACACGATGCCTACATCTGCAACAAGGGAATACAGAGGCTCACACCTCCACCCTCAAAAGTAGTACCAGGATTCAACTCCTTCTTGGGAATTCTAGAATCCACTACCAAAATAAAAGTTGCATCCAATGTCTAGCGCCACAATCTTGTGCCACTTAACCTCTCAGTGAACATTTATCAACTCATTGTTCCTTTGAACACTCCTAATGTGCATCTAATTCCATCTTGCAATGCTAATGACCAAAACATGTCCATCATTGGACTTCCCTTATCTTCTACATTTTCCCTTGGGAAATATAGTCAGCCCCTTCCATGCAGTCACTCACCTTCCAAGTTCCTCGACATCCCCTTTCCCAGGCGATCCATCCCTTGGCAAGGTTTCCTCGCATCAGAAGGTACAAGAACCAAGACATGTCCTTGCCTTAAAACCATCATATTGATCATAGCATGCTCATGGAAAACAATGGACACTATTGGGTACCAATTTACCATAATGGACCTAATCCTGAAGTGCTTTAGCGGCATATTATTTCCTATTCCAATTCCTTTTTACTGTTGCTGGTAATTCTTTTAGTCAGTTTCAACCACCCAAACCGGGCATTTTCCATGCTTTCCTTGATCAAGCACATAAATTCCATTAGATTTAAAATGAATTGAAATAATTTATAATCATACCTCATTGGTAGCTCACCAACAAGACACACTTGCATTATTGTTTACTTCTTGTCACAACAAGACAAAATAACTCTTTGATCAAGTGATCATGTATAAACATATCACATCTGGTTAGCTTAAAACACAACCATCATAAATTAGAATCACAAATCACATGCAATCATCATAAACTATAGTCATTGATCACATGTAACCATCATAAAACATAATCATGGATCACATGCATAATAAAACTAAAATGAAATACTAATACTTATCCTTTAAACGATTATGATTCTACCTTTGTTCTTTGTTCTTTCCGGACACACACTGAATCAGTTAACACACCCAGCACGCATCCAATACTTCTCTTCTCTTCAGTCATGTAAACATACACACAATGCACATCACACACATACACTCACACATGGTGTACTACCCAACACATATACCTACTCTCGGTGTACCCCATAACACAATAAATACACCTACACCCGGTGTAGAACACAACACATACACCTACACCCGATGTATAACACAACACATACACATATACCCCATGCAAAACACAACACATAACCCTACCCCCGACATACAACACCACACATATACCTATATCCAACATACAACACAACACATACACCTACCCCCACTGTACAACACCATACAATACATACAACTACACCTAGTGTACAACATGATACATATACGTACATAGAGTATAACACAACGAATACATGTGTCATGATACCACAACTACACAGTGCACATACAAAGTACCACATGTACACAAAAAACATGTAAGACATGCACAAAATACCACAACGTGTACAACATGCACATAATACCGCATGTACAACATGTACACAGTACCACCTGTACACAACGCCACCTGCACAATGTGTACTCAACACCACACATACATGACACCACCTGCACAATGTGTACACAACACCACATGTACACCACACTACCTGCACAATGTGTACAAAACACCACATGTACACAACATAACACAATGCGTACACAACACCACATAGCACCAGTTGCACGAGTTTACATAACACCACATGTACACAACACCATCTGAACGACATGTACACAACACCACATGCACGCAACACCACATGTACATAACACCACATGCATGCAACACCACATGTACAATCATTTACACCACACCATATGTACACAACACCGCATGTACAACTTGTACACTACATCATATGTACACAACACCACATATACAACATGCACACTACACCAAAGTACATAGAACATGCACAACATGTACATAGCACCATCTATACATAGCACTGCATATATGACATGTACTTAGCACCATCGATACCCAACACCGCATATTCAACATGCACACAACACTATACATGCAACATGCACACAACATCATATATGCAACATGTACACAACATCATATGTACACAATATTGCATATGATACATGTACACAACACCAATACTACACATCATAAGACCACACTATCCTAATCAAGCAACCTTTCTTTTAGTGTCTTATCCATGCTTGTCCCAACATGTTGTAGATCACAATGCTTTCATTTCGCTGATGTATCCATCAATATTTCCCGCCATAGCATCACATAGACATAGTATAATCGCATAATATTAAATCATATCCATATGATACCGACCTCATAAATCTATCAAGGCTACTCTTCCCATTTGAGTACTCATAAACTAGGAACCTCTTCATGTCATTCACTTGCATAAGTGATCATTCCTCCACAAGAATGATCCCTGAAAACCTTGACATATAATGACATACATACATGCACATAAACATTAGCATAAAACAATCATGATCCTTGACAACCCTGTGAGATAATGACATACATATGTATACATACATGTAAACATATATACATATCAACATAATCATGATCACAACATAATTACCAGCGATCATAAGGTCAAGCTTAAGATAGCTTCTTTTATCCGTGCACCACATGCACAATATTGAGAACAAAGTTCCCAACATAGGAAAGGAATTTGAAACCTCAAATCCATTCACTTTACCTTTCTTGCTTACCTTCATCATCACTTTCCTACCACCGTCCATTTATCCCAATAGACCCAACCAATCCAACTGACTATCATATTCTTACCTTCAAATTCCCTTATACATGCATCAGGCTTCATCCGAGTCTTACATTACCTATCAGGTTTCATTCAAGCCTTCCCGAGCTCCATTAAGTTTCCTTTTTCCAAAACCAATTCCCAATACCCTCAAAACATAAAAGACAAGAACAAGAAGAAACCAAGAAGAAAACCATGAAAAACCAATAAGAATACGACACCAAAAATAAAGTGGCATGATCATACACCGGACATAAACAAAATTGAAAATCACGTGGAAACAAAAGAACGAAAGCACAAAACTCCCAACAAAGACCATGAATCAATCGCCATGTGTTCCCAAGCTTCCAAGGGAAATCTCAACCTGAGCCTTCTTCCAGATTTCATGGCAGTCCCTTTTGCCATGCAATCCCTACATCATACCACCATAAACACATAGTCATTAGTGAAAAAATAAATATACAATATACCAGTTACCTTACCTCGTTGTGCCAAGCACACAACCTTGTAACTAAACATGTCCACTCCATCTCTCAAGGGACTCCAATTCCCTTCATGAGTCTAGCCATAACCAAAACCAATTGTTATACCTATAAAATACATGCTCATGAATATGGCACATATCCACATAATGTCAAATAAAATCAATGTTAAGAAGACTTATTGTATTCATGCAAAGCAATCATTTGTTTGGAATTGCGGTTTCCAAACATGGCCAAATGAATTCTTTCCCAATTCCTTCCTTTTACCTTTTTCCTTGCTGCAATTGAGTTTTATTAAGTGCTATCACATAACCCAACTGTTAGTTATATAAACAAATCAACTATTACCTTATCACGCTAATGGAAAGCATGTTTCCCAATTCCTTCCTTTTACCTTTTTCCTTGCTGCAATTGAGTTTTATTAAGTGTTATCACATAACCCTACTATTAGTTATATAAAAAAATCAACTATTACCTTGTCACGTTAATGCCAACCACGTTCCCCTGCAACTATTCACACATGTCAGCCACCTGTTATATCGTGTCCATCAATTTGAAACCGACCTTTACCAAGACTAACATCCATGTCATAATCATCTCACAGTCTAGTAAGAATTTTTGGTGAAATCACATAAGAGATCATTTGTCGACGCGTTTCGAACCAACTGGTGTGGTTCATCGTCAGGACAAGTTGAAGAAACAGATCCAGCTTAGTAAGTTCTTAAGAAACACCAAATCTAATTTCAACTTTGTGACCTGCATGCGTGTTCGCTCGAAACGATGAACATTCTTAGCAGCGGCTTCTCCGTGCAGGGAAATTATTAAGGAATTTAGACTTCTGTGATCCATAACACTGTCTAGTAAGAATTTTCGGCGAAATCACATAAGAGATCATTTGTCGACGCGTTTCGAACCAACTAGTGTGGTTCATCGTCAGGACAAGTTGAAGAAACAGATCCAGCTTAGTAAGTTCTTAAGAAACACCAAATCTGATTTCAACTTTGTGACCTGCATGCGTGTCCGCTCGAAACGATGAACATTCTTAGCAGTAGCTTCTCCGTGCAGGGAAATTATTAAGGAATTTAGACTACATTCTTAATAATTTCCCTGCACGGAGAAGCTGCTGCTAAGAATGTTCATCGTTTCGAGCTGACACGCATGCAGGTCACAAAGTTGAAATCAGATTTGGTGTTTCTTAAGAACTTACTAAGCTGGATTTGTTTCTTCAACTTGTCCTGACGATGAACCACACTAGTTGGTTCGAAACGCGTCGACAAATGATATCTTATGTGATTTCGCCGAAAATTCTTACTAGACAGTGTTATGGATCACAGAAGTCTAAATTCCCTAATCATCTCACAGTCATTAGACATAATGCTACAACTATCACCTACTTATACTAAAGTATATATCAGTTGTCTCCGCACATATGTGTTAGTACAACCAGATTAAACATGATCATTCCTTAATGCGATCTCATGGACACATACTCATCAAGAAATTAATCAACATTCATACAACCTGTAAGCATACCATATTAGATAAACCAAATAAACGACATAATCAAACTCATACCTGGATGTATCCAAGGGGAGGCTATCACATCTACACATATAAGTCTAGATTAGTATGACACAATATCACAAGTATATTAACTCATACCTCAATATCATAACCATTACCATCTACACAAGCCAAACTAGATTAACACTATACATATAACATCAATATCTTAACTACAATGAACATAATCATCATGTGTATGACCACAATGCCTATAACAACAAGTTAACTACCAAACGTGACTAATGGACGCATGTACATATGACCGCAATGAACAACTAGCATCTATCATGCATGTAAACACAAAAACGATAGGATGACATGCATATACATAACCATAATGCATATAACAACCATTAACCATCATACTTTCATTCCCAACATACAAACCTTTATGAGGATCTTCTCTTGCCCCAATGTCCAGTGCTACAACCTTACTTTGATAATCTGCACCTCCTGTTATATCTTAGCTAACACATTAGCATCATGATGACACAAGTACATACAATGACCTCATGCATGACAACCTTCACCATGAAAATGCATGAATAACAACTTATAAACACTGACATGCATAAAAAATGCATATGCAACTGATATGCATTCATGACAAATGCATCCCAACAAAAATATCATCAACTCCTACATGGAAACATAATTGTAACAATGACTACCACCATGCATACATAACAAGAACATATACAACCTACATGCATGCATGCATGAAAAACACATTTAGCCCATCCAATCCAAACATTAAACCATGCTCTGATACCACTCTGTGGTATCATATATCACCCAAAGAAAACATAAACTAGACATCACTCAAAGAGAATGGAACCCGCTCTGATACCACTCTGTAACACCCTCCTCCCACCTTTACCCATGCTAACCAGTCCACCGGGGTAAACATGTGACGAAGAGTTACTATGATATGATTTAACTCCCTAATTCTAGTTAAGGAACTGGAATTGATGAACCAAAACTTTAGAGACCTCCCTTAGGTGCTACAGGACCCCCAGGTACTAATCCACCATTGCAGGTACCCAACCTTTGAGTTAAGATAGCATTTCACTAAACTAAACCCCTATTCGCTCCCATGACAAGGCTTACATGTGAATGAAACCCTCCAGATGCCCCCACAAGCCTGAAAGGGAGAGACTGTAGTCTTTTTCAGGCAGTTCTATGTCAGAGACTACGAGATTTAAGCCACTTCTCAGGGCTAGTCTCCAAACCAATGCCGAGAACTTGATGAGACTTTCCAAGACAATAAATGACACCAAGACAAAGCCTCTAACACAAAAATTGATCAAGGACTTGACTAACCAAGCTTAACCATGACAGACATTTCGTTGAACACATTGTGAATATGTAATCTACAAGCTATAAATTCATATCTGAACATAAGGGTCTAATACTGATATGAAAATCACCAAGAAGATCTAGTGCTTTCTCATAACAACTACATTAACATCTATTAATACATGTGTTAAATAGTCATTAATTTACCAATCAAAACATGTTAAGAGCCATAACCAAATTCTGTCATAAACCATGCTTATAACCAGTATATAACCAACAAAATAGCAATGATAGAACAATCATTAAAGCCACAAAATAACAAGTACATTTACACATAGAACACAAGAATAAATGAGCTCTTATTAAAATATGAAGAAGCCAACCAAGTTAGGGACTTCTGTTAGACATTGGATAAACCAGCGCTCCCCTGTGTTTTGTGACATGTGCTTAACCACCCCTTGTGGATCCATTAACTCTGGTGATGTGCCTGTTTACTAACACCTGCAGGTTTTGGTGAAACGACAATCATGATGCCAACAAGTGGTATCGGAGCCAAAGGTCTCGAGTTTGAATCACACCTGACTCATGTTGGGGGGGAGATTGTTGGACATTGGATAAACCAACACTCCCCGTGTGTTTCGCAACATGTGCTTAATCGCCTCTCATGGATCCATTAACTCTAGCGATGCGTCCATTTACTAACACCTGCAGGTTTTTTTGTAACCGAAATCATGACTCCAACAACTTTCACGTAGCACTCAACCATAGATTGGGAAGAACCAAATATTTCTTTTAGCCAATAACCCTCGTGCCATATTCCAAGCATGAATGTGGGACTCACAACAGAACCAATCAAGGCTTCCTCAGGCTTTACCGCAATCCCACCATATATTGGTCAATCGATCAATAGGCCCTAAACAAGTACGGATGCCTCCGTATCTCTCCACTTAAACCATGAGGAATTTGTCCCTCTCCAACTCTAGGATTTACTGTGTATCCCGCCAAGGGATTCCTAGGTCCAAACAATACACATACTCTTCAGGATTTACCACAACCCCGCAATATACTAGTTAAGGGATCACTAGGCCTTAAAAAAGCATGGATGCCTCCTGATCTATCCACTTAAACCGTGAGGAAATTTTCCATCTCCACCTCTAGGATTTACCGTGTATCCCACCATTACCGATCAAGGGATTCCTATGCCCTACGAGGTATCCACCCTCTAGGCTTTACCGTGTATCCTGCCATTACTAGTCAATGGATTCTTAGGCCCAATGAGGGTATTCACAACCAGGCTTTACCGTGTATCCCAGCAAGGGATTCCTAGGCCTTGTGATTTTTCATGAGATCACCTCACTTAGTTTCGAAACCATTCAGAAATCCAACTCAACCAGGTAAGAGAACCCCATCACACCATGGCTATCCAAAAATGGCAAGGCAAGGTTGAAAACCACTGTCACACCTGGAAAAATGCATGCCAACGACAACAAAAGAACGAAATACACCCATGCATGTACCATCCATGCCAAACTAGCAAGGAAATCATACATGCAACTCGATACTGGCAAGTAATCTCATTGTAGTCACTTGATCCCATTCTTCCTTACTTGATCCTTGCTTCTTTTTGCTTTCTTGTCCTTCCTTTGCCTTCCTTCCTCCAATGCTAGAGTGCTCCAAGAATTCTCTAAGTGTGCAAGAGTAAGAGAGAGTAGAGGGAATAGATAGAGAGCTCCTCCCAAAAACTATCAAAAAGCCATGCACTGATCCTCATAAACCGTTTTATCAATGAGGCCTCTCTTTTCTTCAATTTCCATTATTTTTACTTTATTTTCTTCCTCACATGCAACTTGTGACCTTTCACCTTCCTTTTCTCCAATTTTGCATTATTTTCATAAATAAATGCCAATAAATGCCACTTTTCCTTTCCAAATCCTTCGTCATTTCCTTTGCCAATTTTTGTAGCCATTAGTAAACCAAATGAACACCCACAAGGATGTTTTGTCAACATTTAGCGTGGAATATGTGTCCCATGACCTTGGTCTTATTTTTCCTTTATTAACTTTATTACATGGATTTTTAACCGGGGTTGTTATAGGATGCCTCCAACAAGTTGGTGCCTGCAAATCTATGTAATGAATTGAATTGAAGAAGAAGAAGAAGAAGAGAATTTGTGTTTTTCTCCCATATGGGTTTCCACGTTAAAGCTTGTGTCCTCTTGTGTTAATGTGATGAAAACTTCTTGATGCATTGTTTTATTTATTGTTACACTGCAAATGATTATGATACATTGCTATAAAATTGATCCTCAATAAAAAAAAATTGAAATGAATAAATTTGTTGCCACACTAATTCACCCCCACCCATTTACTGTGATATTTTGTCTAACGGGACTATCATGGTTGAGAACCCAACCCAAGTCCATGATATCTCGATCAAGGAAATAACATATATCCTACCCTATTTCTGAGAAATAGAGGCAACCAACTAAGGTAGAAAACATAAACTACCCCACCGATGCTGAACATGAAGAGAGGTACGTATGACAAAGCTAGGGTGATGAATAAGATAGAAAGGAAAACACTCGCTTGAGGGCCAAACTAGAACATCAACCTCACGAAGCAACCAAAGATAAAGTACTGAGAATTGAAAAAGAGAACACCCTATATTGAATCTGGAGGGACAATAGCTAGAGAAAGGAAGAAAAATAAATCTCAAAAACAAATTAAAAACAACAAGCCATCCCTTTGTGAATTAAGAAGAATAACCCTTGTATCCCCAAAAAGACAACAATAAACAAACATAAATCTTTGTATTATTATTATGCTTCCTAATAATTTCTTCAACATTATTTTACTCATTAAATTAGAATATACAAACATCATATATCTCATAATTAATGCAAGTGAAATAACCAAATACAAAATAAAAGACAAATTTATTTCCATAATGTGTCTTTTGTGTTGAAGAATCTATTCAATGAATGATTATAAAACATCTATAATTAAACTAAATAAAATATAATAATAAATAACTAAATAATAAAAACTAACACAATTAGCTTAATAAATGTGATAGATATACACCATAAACAATTTAATATACATACCTAATATTAAATATCAATATATTAATTTTTAATAATAATAATAATAATAATAATATTATTATTATCAATAATTGATATTTTATAACCTAATAACAAAATTTTAATGAAAAAAATTAATTAGCTTTATATTAATTCTCTTATATATAATCATTCCAAACCCCTCATGTTGAATCTTATTAAAACCAAATGGAACAATCCATTGGATTGGAGATTGCCAAATTCTACCACGCTATACAGATTCTAAACGAGATATCATGATATATAAATAGTTTCAGCATTAAATAACATTTAAAATTTTAAAAATCTATACTCTTTAAAATTCTCGAAAAAAACTACCTTGAGATATCAC
Source organism: Pinus taeda (assembly GCA_000404065.3). Taxonomy (NCBI): domain Eukaryota; kingdom Viridiplantae; phylum Streptophyta; class Pinopsida; order Pinales; family Pinaceae; genus Pinus; species Pinus taeda. Next base: position 52,082 of record APFE031701638.1, on the reverse strand, counting down.
ATAAACATCAATATCACATAAACATCACATCCGCTAAGTAAGATTCGTTGAGAGTTGATAAGTGGTAATTGTATTCAACATGGGAGGAAAAATTATAGGAAAGAAGATAATGAGAACATATTTATTATCGTGGTGGTTCAAACATTAATAACCATGGTATAAAATAAAAAAAAGAACATAACCATGGTATAAAATAAAAAAAAGAACATAGAAGGATTATTGACATACGAGATAAGAGAATATAAGTTAAAAGAAATTAACATGGCAAAAGAATAATAATTTAATTTAATTAATTAAGTAAAAATATTTTTGGTAGAAATTAATAAGATATAGGAAATTATTTTACCAACGTGTTTTGAATTATTTAGTGTGGTTCATCATCATTGTGGTTAATTTAATTTGCTATTTTTACTTTTAAAATTAAAACCGTAAATTTTTTATTTTTAAAATTTTAAATAATATAATTAATTAGAAACACATTATTATTTACAATACGAATCACAAAAATCTAAAATCTAGCCTCCTAAATCTAATTCATTAAATTGTAATTTAAACAAAAAATATTCCAATCATATCATATCAAAACCATCTGAACAGTTTTTTATTCATGAAAAAATAAATAAAATTCCTCAAACCCGTCGTAATTACGTAATCTTTTTAATCTGAAACGTATATATCCTATTATAAAGGTCTCCAATAAGGCCCGTGACTTAAACCATTTCCAAAAGCTTAAGCTTATGGTTACCTCAAGATGACAGGTAACTATGTCCACCTCAACTGGTAGGTAACTATATCATTTGGCAATCCCTGAACAGAACATGCCTTCACTCACCCTTACACTATGCTCCCTTCGTTTTTCTACGCTATCAATCGAGTGCCACGCCTTATAGCTCCTTGGTTCACGCTTACACCTTGCACCGTTAGTGTGCCTATGTCACCAATCCAATGCCATGTGTCATAGGTTCTCAGTTCAAGTTCTGCACAGTGGAGTTTCATTGCAAATCATTGTAGGGCTTCAGTAACTACTATTTCAAGGCAACAAGCTCTTTGAAATGCTCTATTTTTCTCATAAAATAGTCATAAAATGCTTGATTCCCTTCCAGGGAAAAAAAACACAACAAATAAAAGCATTAATTTCGATAAATTAAGATTAAAAGTATTAATCTTGAAGTCATTGTCTCGATAAATTAACCTCTTAAAATCTTGATGAACCCCTTAGAAATTTACTGCAGGCAACTGCTATAGTAACATGCTTGCCTAAAGCTTTTGAGGTTATATTATTATCGTCAATGTTGCTCTGCAGGTAGATGTAGCTTTGGATAGTCAAGAGTTTTTTTTAGTTGAATATTTAGCCCTTTCTCATGTTTATGTAGGTGAATGAAGCTCTTTTGTATTGAATTTAGTTAAAGATGGTATTGTAATTAGTTAGAGGAGGAATATATCATTACATGGTTTAAGAATAAATAAAGTGGAATAATAACAACTAGATTTGGGCAGAATGCATTGATTTAAATAATCTTCTTACTTCTTCAAAATGGTGGCACAGATTAGCATGGAAGGGACAAGGCCCCCTTAAATGCATGTTGTTCCTTTATTTTTTGTAGGAAGGAAATTTTTTGGCTTGGGATATTCTTGTTAAGTGAGGATGGGTAAGCCTCTGATTTCATGTTCTATGTCAAATGAATGAGGAGTCCATTGCTCATTTAATTATTCACCATCTTTTTGTAATTTCTATTTGGAAGGCAATTTCAGTTGTTTTAATCTTGATGCCTGATAGAATGGAAGCTCAATCTAAGAGTGCCTCTAGACTTGAAATCAAACAATTATTCTCTTCCCTTAAATTCCTTTTGATACTTGTATTTTCAAGAATTTAGCTAGAGCAAAATTGTTGTCAGATTGAAGACTTTGTGGTTTTCTGTGAAGTCATTGCACATAATGCTAGATTGTATTATCTTGAGCAAGTGAAACTGCTGAAAGAGAAGGAGGTAAGGGTCAACAAATATGTGGATCTATTGACTGGTATAGTATGTGTAGAAATTCCTTGTAGTTTCAAACTGCTTACATAATTTTCTAAAACAAAAGACTTGAATCTACTCTACTCATAAGCGAAAACAATTAACGATCATGGAATCACAACATAAACATGAGACAAGATTCAACACACATACTCGGGAATTTATCTAGGGGAAAACAACAACTCAAAACCCCTTCCTATCTGTATTGCATTAATCAGAAAACAGAGAAGAAATACAATGATTGCTCAAGCCCGAGCAACCTCTAAACTAGTATAATCTATCTCACTACTTCATAGACTGACCTTGGCCAACACTTAGCCAGTTTCCTACCTGCCTAAGCTCCTATTTCCTTGCGTTTTTCAATAAGGAACGAGCCCCCTATTAATAAGGGAAATTGCTCATTAAGAATTTCACAGTTCATGTAGGCCCTTCTCTGACTGCATTCACCACCTGTACAACCTGGAAAATTATACAAATGATAGTACATTGCCCTTGAAATCCAATCTCAACTAGGTAACTTGAGGTATCTACACGCATCAATCATTTGGGTTGATTTACGAGTTAACTGAATGATCACTGAAGTTACACCCCACTACTAGACCCTGCCACTATTTATCAGTCAATTAGAGCTAGTTTAACTCATAATAACTCAAATTAACTGAAATAGATTGCTAGAAATTAGAAATAAATCATATTGAACATAAGTAAAGTGTTTCTAACTCGAAACATCCGAATTAATTGAGTGACAATGCCATGTCACCCTAGTTAACTATCTTCATGTATTTTTATGAAATTCAAAGTCAAAATTTCTCCTAATTAATCTGGTCAAAATTAAATTAGGAATTTCTTGTTGCATTTTCAATGCTCCCTGTCAGTAATAAAGGGATTATCTAATACCCTGATCTTGCCTCTGTGGAACTTGAATTTTCCTCTTGACAATGCCTTTGTCAAAATGTCTACATCATGTTCCTCTATAGGAATGTCTTCCAGCAACATGATCCGCCTCTGAACATAATATCGTAGATGTTGATACTGGATGTCGATATGCTTGGATCGATCATGAAATACTGGATTCTCAGAGAGTTTGATACAACTTTGGTTGTCACAATAAATCACAATAGGATCTATCTTTTGACCAAACAACCCAACAATTTTTTTCTCATCCAAATAGCCTCACATGTTGCTTGACTAGCAACCATGTACTCTACCTTTGCTAAGATCAATGCAACAAATCTCTACTTCCTGTTGTACTAAGAAACTGTTGCTCACCCAACACTGAAAATGCCTCCCGATGTGTTCTTCATGTCTGATGGACTCCCTGCCCAATCTACATCTGTGAAGCCTTATAGTTTCACTCCTTTGGTCCATATGTACCAAAGACCAAACTGAGTGGTGCCTCTAAGGTATCTTAACACATGCTTTGATGCCTTCCAATACATTTTGGTTGGCTTAACCATTGCTTGACTAAGCTGGTTAGCTGCATAACACATTTTCGGTCTTGTTTTCACCAAGTACATAAGTGAACCCACAAGATGCATGTAAATGGTAGCTTCTACCACTTCACTTGAAGTAGCATCTTCCTTCCTCTAGTTCCCTGCTAGATGAGTCTCCATGGGTTTTCTCTTCTCCATGTGGAACTTCTCCAGTATCTCATTGAAATACTTTCCTTAAGAGATAAATAGTTCCTCATCTCCTTGCCATACTTCCAAACTAGGGAAATAATGCATGAGCCCCATGTCCTTCATCCAAAATTCTCTTGCAAGATCCTCTTTGCAAGGAATTATCATCTTCTCATCATCGGTTAAAATTAAATCATCGACATCTAATATTATAATCAATAATTTACCTTCAACAACAATATGGTAAAGGTTCACATCAGCTTCACTTTTGGTGAAGCAAAGCCTAGTGATAATTGTCAATCCTGGTGTACCAAGCAGAGGGTGCTTGTTTCAATCCATACAACATTCGCTTGAGTCTGCACATATGCGACTCTCTGTCCAAGGTCTCAAATCCTTCTGATTTCTCATTGTACACATCTTCCTCAATCACTCCATTGAGGAATGTTGTTTTCACATCCATCTGGTGGATCTTCCACCCCATCTGCGCTGACAATGCTAGAATTGATCGGATGGATGAGTATGTTGCTACTAGAGAAAAGGTTTCCTCATAGTCAATTCCCTCCACCTGAGAGAACCCCTTGGCCACAAATATGACCTTGTGTTTTTCGATGCTTCCATCTGATGCATAATTTACCTTGTAAAGCCATATCAAACTCGTCACTAAGTTGTATGCTGGTCTTGGGACCACTTCCCAAATATTTTTTTTGAAGATGGAATCATATTCCTCTACCATTGCATCAATCCATACTGGTTGCTGGACTGCTTCCTTGAATGAGGATGGCTCAGTATCTACAAGCTCACTCATGAGAGCCATGTAGCCAGTGTACCAATCCAATGACCTCCTCTGCTTGAATTTTAATGTGGATGCTCCCACATTCTCTCTTGCGTTATGCAAAAATCTATCAGCTTCCCTATTCCTCTTCCTTCCTTCTCTGGATGTCTTTTCTTGAGTGGTTGTTTCCACTCTCTGCTCCTATGCTTTTGGATGCTCCACAACTTCATGAGGTTCTTCCTTTGGAGCCAAAAGCTCTTGATCAGGATACAACTAAATCTCCCTCTCAAGAGAACACCTAATTTGCTTCTCCTCATCAAATTTTACATCTCTTCTGACTGTTGTCATCTTGAGAGATGGAAAGTACACACAATAGTTGTGAGTTGTATCAATGTGCCCCACAAATATTCCCAATTCAACTGTAGGCTCTAGATTTTTCCTTGCATCCTTGGAAACATGAAAGTAAACTGATGATCCAAAGATCTTGAAGTGTGACACATCTAGTTTCTTTCATGAAAAAGCTTCATTTGGTGTACTCATTCCAAGAATCCTACGAGGACGCCTATTCTTCAAATAAACAAATGTGTTGCATGCTTCAACCCACAAGTGTAGTGGTAGGCTTTGGTCATGCAACATCGCCCATGCAACTCCCACAATACTTATGTTCTTCCTCTCAACCACCCCATTCTATTGTGGGTTATGGGATGCTTTCAACTCCTGTCGAATTCCTTATTTTGCACAAAAGTTATTAAACTGATTCGACACATATTCTCCACTGTTATCACTTTTGAGGGCCTTCACTTTCCTGCCAGTTTATTCCTCAACAAGTGGTTTAAATTCATCAAATTTGGAGAATGTCTGGTTTTTCTTGTACATGAAGAAAATCCACCACCTCCGTGAGAAATCATCTACAAATATCACATAATACATGTTCTTGGAGGTGGAGGTTGTTGAGAAAGGTCCACACACATATGAGTGAATCCTTTCAAGGATTGCATGCACCTCGTTGTCCCGATCAATAAAGGTGGATTTTGTGTAATTCCACAGTGTACACCCTTTATATGTATCCCACTAGTTTAGTTCACCTTTGGGAAGCCCTGTAGAAATATGCTGCATGATCTTCAAAGCTCCATGGAGAAAATATCCCAATATTCTATGCCATAATTCATCGATGTCTTGACTCTACACCTTCTCTACTTTTGTGCTCAATGTTGCACAATCTCCTACATCTAATTTGTAGAGGTTCTTCACTCGAAACAAAATCTTCTTCACTTGTCCTGTGGTGGTGTGTCGCAGGAAAGCCTTCCCTTTGTTGAATATCACATTGTAGCCACGGTCTTTCAATACTCCTACAAAAACATGATTCTTCTTGAGACTCAGTACATACATCAAAGACTTAAGCATGAGAGGGGAGCCAGACTCCCTCTAAATAGTAATTGTACCGATACCGGTCACACTATACCTTACATCATCTCCCATCTCGATGTGTATTTGGAGATCCTTCTCCTCCAAGTCACTGAAAAATTATTTATTGCTCGTTAAATGGAATGAAGCCCCACTATCCAGATACCACGCATTACCCATCATTGTGCTTGCCATGCATGCAATGAGGGTGAAGTCCAATTCAAATTGGGAAGCCAAAGATTCACCTTTCGCTCCTCTTGAGGGCTTCTTTCCAACCTTCTTGTGTGGAAACTTCGTGGCATAATGTCCCAACTCATGATAGTGAAAGCACTTTATTTTTGACAAGTCTTTCTTCTTGCCACCTTGACTAGAATCTCGTTTGGATTGGGATTTCTTCCCTTTCCCTTTCTTTTACTTTCCATCCAAGGCATAATTATCCTCATCCTCACCCTTGGATGAGGTTACATCTCTGGTGCTCCACCTTATCTCTTCCTGCACCAAATTGGACCAAAGTCGTTCCCAATTTGGTAGCTTCTCCCTCCCATTTACCGAATCCTGGAATCTATGCCAGCTCTTGAGAAGGCCTAGAAGTGCTAGGCTTACCATATCGTCTTCTGCTACAGTAAATTTGAGTTGATCAAGTTAATCATCACATTTTGTGAACTTGCTAAGGTACTGGAATTATGTTTCCCTTCTACACCTTTATATTCTAAAGCTTGTCCTTGAGTGCCAGCTTCTTGTGGTCACTATTGATCTAGAATAGATCTGTCAATTCTTGTCACATTGCATATGTAGTCTCTTTCGCCTGGATATTTGAGCAATACAATCTCAAAATCTCTCTAATATTAATTTCCTAGCCTTGGCCACACACTTCTTCCAATATGCTAGATCTTTGACATCAACTGCTAGCGGTTTTTGGATATGATTATCTATGAATTCCTTTAGCCAATTATCTTCTAGGAATTCCTCTATGCGTTCCTTCAGAGCGACATAGTTCAAGCATCCCTCAAGGGAATACTCGAGTATTAGTCTATAGAGCACCATCTTGCTAGCTCTGAAGAAATTATCCTGCAAATTCGATCCTCCTGCAATAACAAGTTAGAAAACTCTTCTCTATCGTTATTCATGCTTTGATACCATGTAGAAATTCCGTGTAGATTCAAACTATTATGTAATTTTCTAAAACAAAAGACTTCAATCTACTATACTCATCAACAAAAAGCAATTAATCGACCATGAAATAAAAACATAAACACGAGACAATATTCAACACACATACTTAGGAATTTATCTAAGGGAAACCAACAACTCAAAACCCATTCCTATCTGTGCATTAAATTATCAGAAAATGGAGAAGAAATACAATGTTTTCTCAAGCCTGAGAAACCTCTACGCTAGTGTAATCTATCTCATTGCTTCACAGATTGAGCCTGTCCAACACTTACCCAATTTCCTACCTACCCAAACTCCTATTTCCTTGCATTTTTTAGTAAGGAATTAGCCCCCTATTAATTAGGGGAAATTCTCATTTAGAATTGCAGTTCATGTAGGCCCTTCTCTGACTAGAAGCACCACCTGTACAACTTGGAAAATTATACAACTGATAGTACACTGCCCTTGAACTCCAATATCAACGGGGTAACTCGAGTTATATACATACATCAATTATTATTGGATGATTGATGATTTAAGTGAATGATCACTGAAGTTACACCACACTACTGGACCCTTCCACTAGTTCTCAGTCAATTAGAACTAGTTTAACTCATATAAATCAAATTAACTCAGATAAATTTCTAGAAATTAGCAATCAATCATATTGAACATAACTCAAGTGTCTCCAAATCGAATTAACTGAGTTAACTGAGTAACAAGGCCATGCCAAATTAGTTAAGTACCTCCAAGTATTTTTATGAAATTGAAATACGAATTTTCCCCTAATTAATTTGGGCAAAATTAAGTTAGGAATTTCTTGCTGCATTTTCAACAATATGGGGATTCTTTGATGGAACCAGTCAAAAGGATGTTTGTGGTGTGTGTATAGTCATTGTTTTCTCCCTAAATATGATGATTAAACGCAAACTAAATATTGATCAAGGCACAAATTTTATATTTAAACTCCTTGCTATGTGGTGTGCCGTGAGGATTTCCCTTTGGAAGTAAGCAAAAATATTGAGATTGTATGGGGATTCAAAATTCCTCGCGGAATGGTTCAATGGAAGAGTTGACCTAAGGATCCTTCACTGAGAATCATTGCAAAGAAAATTATGCTAGATACGGGAGAAATATCATGATGTGAAAGTTATTAATACATACAGGAAAAATAATGCCATGGTGAATATGTTATCCAAGGAAGATTTTGTTGGAAAAGTAACTAGGTTCAGTCTCCATAATTATCTTTGTACCTATATCAATTTGTATTTCATGTAAAATAAGAAAAGTAAAATTATTACTATGATTATTATTTTCCTAGTTAGAGCATGTTCTTCATGCTCTTAGGGTCATTTGAATCAAGAAGAAAAATGTAATTGAGTCATAGTCCATTTGGATTATTTTTAAGAAGTAGAAATATTTTTTTCTTAAGTTAAAAAAGAGTCAAATAGTCCTCCATAAGACCAGGTTAGCCCTTTAGATGGTTAGGTTGGCCTACTCAACAGGTGTGACCCTTCATAGTGAAAAACAACTATATGGTAGGAAGCGAAGTTCATGGATCTTCTATGCCAGTCTCTGTGGTAGGAAAAGTGAGCTTTATGTGGAAGAAAATGCGAGTTTCCCGAGCCTAAAGACCTGAAGAGGATGCAAGTTTCCTAAGATCAAAAATTATGAAAGGGATGCAAATTTTCGAGATTAGATGTTTTGAAAAAGGTGTGAGTTTCTTGAAGTTAAAATTTTGAAGGAGATGTGAATTTTCTTAAGGATAATGAAGAAGGAATGATATGAGTTTCTTGAGGGCTAATGAAGATACTTTTGCAGAGCATTACTAACTTAAATGGAGATCTTTTCTGGTTTTGGATGATTCTCTGTTGGATAGAATCATGGCATATAATGAATAGAATCATGGCATATAGTGGAAAAAATGGAGGGTTTACATGAGGATCTTATGGAGGTAGTTTTATTGGTTTTCATCTTGGATATCTCATTTGATCTGATTCTATAAGAAGAGGATTGTTTGGGTTTTCCCTGGCAAGGAACCTACACCTTGTGTTGTGTTATTTCTTTGTGACCTCCATGTACATTTTGGTAATTGTTTGATGAAGAAAAACATAATAAGACTAATAAGAAGCCAACAAAATTCATAAGATATTATCATGAAAGAGAAATCCACCTTAATATACTAGATTCTCGATTTCTTCACAACCATTCTATTAGATGCAGGGTTAGTAGTTTCCATCTCAAAAATGTCTAATGGTAATGTGTTTTTTGTTTTCTCCTTTAACTTGTTTGATCATATTCAAATAGAATTTAGTTAAGTTTCAAGATATGTTCAGGCCTAAGATATATATGGGATTTTATTCTTAGCCCAATTTCTTTTAAGTTATCAAGTGTGATACTATGCAACCAGGAGATTTTACTTTTTGATTTCATATTAAATATCAAAAGCATGATTTCCTTTTGAAAACAAAAAAAAACAAAAAAAATGTTACGATAGGTTTAATCCAATTAGATTTTTTAGAGAAAAATAATGATTTTTTTTGTAATTAATCAATACCCAATAATAAATCGAAAGAAGTTAAAATGACATACTAATTATTAAAAATGATACATTAATAATTAAAAAAAATATGGTAAGGTCATTGTGGCATAATTCAATTGACGATCATCTTGAAAATGAAATATTATGAGCAAGAGATCAAAAGTTCAATTCCCTCGAATGTAACCCGATCTATGGAGAAGAGGGAAGGTTGTAGGCCCTAGAAGTTATAGCTGTAGCAACCAGAATCGACCTTGCGTTGACTGACCCAGTTTCCAATTCCTTTGGATTCAAAAAACAAAAATGTATATGGTAAGTATAATTGATAGAAAATAAATATGTTTAAAAGCTTTAGTCAAAAATTAATAAAATATTCAAAATTTTATCACTAAATTAATTTTTGATAAAAATATATTATTTGAAAATGAGGAGGTAGTTAAGTAAAGCCTCGAGTTGATGCTTTTATTGCTCTCATCTATAGGGATATGTGGAGATAGTGGGTCAAATTGGGGGTGTTTCTGGGTTCGCACTTGATTTGGTGTGAGTATGATTTTGTAGTTCTTTTTTCAAGTATTTTTAGTTGCTCTTCATTCTTCAAAATTGGTTTGGTATATCAGTTCTCTGTTTCTTTTATTTATGGATGTTTCTAGTTTTTCGGTCTTGGCAATTGGGCATAATGGAGTACCTTATGGTATGCTAGACAAGTTTTTCATGGCAGGTGCAACTTACAAGGTAAATCCTTTTGTGGATGATGTAGCTTGAAAGGTTTCAATTGTGTATTATATTCGTGGCATTTTAATGTAGGCCAATTGATAGACCATTTTTGGAACTGTAGCTCTATTCTCATCTTAGCTTCTAGGATGTCTAGTGATTTTTATTGTTTATGTAATCCTATAGTTATCTTACGAGATGCCTGTTTTTTGGGTTTTGTTGATGTATTTTCACTTGTCTGGATCTCTGGGAGTATAAATTCTAGTTTATGTATGTCAGGAGAAGCCCAAATCTCTTCTTATCTAGAGGATCTCGGAAAGCTCTGGCTATGGATGTAATTTCCATGTATTTTATTTTTTATGTAACACAAAATGTTACAATTTATGAAAAAAATCTAAAGCCTCCAGTTGCATAGGGCTAAATACAAAATTAAAGAGAGTTAAATTGGGAGAAAACAACAACAAATTTTTACATGTCTTAAGCATGATGATCCTTATATTGATTGCATATTTCACAATATTATAGAAGTATGAAAAACATGAAGGAAGTCAATGATTTGACATTATTCATATATCCCTTAGATTTTAGAAATATTCCAGAATATATAATCAAACTAAGATTTTATATCCTTACAACCATTTATTACAATGAACATGTAATTCCTATCTCAACTTTTTAACCTTCCCTATTTTCAACTTTAATCCTAATTTATTTATATTTTCATATTTACAATTGTTATTCGCTTACAACACCTGTTTTTCGACAACAAAGTCGTATCACCATGGAACCAACCATCACTACCAACCCACTTCCATTGTTGTTTGTTGGCTCTACCAAGATGCAACCAATCCTCCAAGTCGTTGTTGTCGAAGAAATACCCCCTGCTAGGACATCAACCCCTCGCTACTGTGCCTTCCTTTCTGATGGTGTTCACATCCATGCAGTCTTTCTTCCTTCTTCACATGACGCACTTGCAAAATCTGGACACTTGCAAATAGGCTCTATCATGCTCTTACAAAAATGCTCATGCACATGTGCACATCATACTATGTATGTTGCGCCACGGGAATCTTGCCTAGTCCTCCCTGCCTTTCCTCGCATTTTATATCCAATTTAGAATCTATTTTCTTTTATCGTGTTTTACTTCCCATCTACACTCACATATGATCTTTCTTTCAAGTCGCTTTCTATCCTCGAACTTGAAATACTCCACCGTTTGGCACCTTTAATTGGTGAGCCAACCCCTCTTATTCTCTCCACTGAACAATTGCACCATGCGCCCTCGTCCTCATCCATGGAATCTTCCCTTTCATCAACCCCCCCCATTGAAAGCAAATCTACCAACTTCACAAATTTTCTTGCTTCACCTGGAACAACTCTCCCTTTTAAGGCACTTACCCCAACTCGTAAATTTTGGTCCATCCAAGGTAGAGCTCTCGTAAAAACACCGTTTCGTGCATACAAAAATGTATGCAGCACTAGGAAATCCTTCAGGTTTGACCTCGATGATTGGGATGGTGACAAAATCCATGTTTCCACATTCAATGACTTGGTAGACTCACTCTATGCTCTCATCCAACTTGGCCAAATCTACACAGTTTCGAATGGCTCCATAAAGGTCCCGAACCCTGCGTACAACCATCTTAATCGCCCTTTCAAAATCATCCTCTTCTTCACATAAAATGTATCTCACCTTTTAGATGGAGATCAAACAATACCTTCCCATACCTTCCCTTTTGTGGCAATAAGTTCACTCAAACTTGCGCCTCTCGACTCATTTTTTGATGTTATCGGTGTCGTTAGCTCAACCTCTATTGCCTTGATCGTTCGCAAGCGTGATGGTTCTGAAACTCCCAGAAAAAATATTTGCTTGTGTGACAAGTATGATAACATCATCGATGTCAGCTTGTGGGGAGACCACTGCCACACTGAAGGCCATGCTCTCTCTAAACTCCGCATGGAACATACTGTCCCAGTCCTTTCTATCAGTGGGGGCTGACTTGTCGAGTTCAATGAGCGAACTATCAGAACTATCCCGACGACTTGCCTTCTTATAGATCTAGATATCTTTGAAACACACCAACTCAAGTAATGGTTTCAAGAAGAAGGCGTCAAATCTTCCTTGCCATCACTCAGTAAGATATACATCGCCACGACGTGTAGGCCGATGCGAACAAAAACAATTTATGTCATTCTTGCAATGCCCCACACCGAGATGTCTTCATGGTTTTCCCTTTGTGTTACTATTACAACAATTGACTTGGATGAATTCTACTTCCTTGCATGCCCCCTTACTGTTGATGGGCTTCAATGCATGAAAAAAATTGTTCAACAAAGTGATAAGACATGGCATTGCTCAAAATGTGAAGGCTCCTTCCTCGAATGTGACTATCACTATGTTCTCCAACTTGAATTGCACGACCACACTGGGAAACTTAAAAATGTGGTTCCTTTTGACGATGTTTCCCATGGCCTTTTGGGAATATTTGCAAAGGACCTTTGCCTCCTTTCAAGCGAGCAAGAAAGTTTTTGAGCCATGTCCAATGGGGTCACATCATATAACTCCCTCTTCATGCTAGCTGTCAAAACAGACACTTTCAACAGCGTTGAACGCCTCCGCCCAACCCTCATGCAATCTAAAGAACTACCTTATGCCTCCACATCTACTCTCCTCTTGCAAGACATTCAACCCACTCCTCCCCCTCGATAAAAAATCCCGCTGCCTATAAACATACCTCTCTCCCCTCTCCCTTGCTATTCGCCATCTCTTGCTCTAGACACCCTTGCCCTTTAACACTTTCCTTCCCATACTCTTCCCCCTCCCCCTTCTCCATTGATGCCCATCCTTCACCTTGTAAATAATTTCCCTATTATGCCCCTCCCTTTCTCAATTACCAACTCCTTTCCCACCCTTCACTCTCATTAATCCCCACTTGCCCTTTTGCACCTTGTTGAACCCTCTTGTTTGCAAATTGAACTTTACTTTTTCTAGAACTCATCTTCAACAATGCTTCAACCTTTTGTATTGCTTTCTCGTTACTATATTCACCCTCTCCCAAGTTTATTGGTTCTCATGAAAAAATGGGCAAGCACTTCTTTTTTCCTCTCGTGCATACATGCCCATTTGCTCACTTGTAATGTTTGTTCTATATACATGGCCATTCAGTCACTTTCTTTTCACTATCCTTGTTCATCATGTAAGCTTCTTTGCAACACACACACATTATTAAAATGCACATATGAATAAGATATGCTCTATATGAAAAGCACTACACACCTAATGCTTCTAATTATGGTCACATGCACAAATGAGCTTCCTTTATTCTAGGCCAAATATGCATCATGTGGTTCTGTTTACAATTACTAATAATCGTTTGAACATCCCAGGATGGATTACTTTACTTTGAACATGTATAACAACCAAACAAAATAAATATCATTTGCAGTTGTCTTCATACTGCACCTCCAATTCACATTCATCACGTTACATAATGCATACACTTTCCCTAAAAGCAACACTCACACCATATATATGATACTATACTTTGTAATGCATAAAAAAGCACATCAAAAAAAAAAACAAAAAAACAAACACAAACTTTAAACAAACAGGGAAAAAAACAAACTTATCAGGCATGCTTTACTTTCCTTTGCTCCTACTTCACTTACACCTCTGATGTTGAGACAACTTTTCTTATTTGAAACAGCTCTGCAACCCACCCTAGTGAATAGTGCACAAAAGGAACAACGACGGCACCACTACATAGTTAACAAGGATAGAATGAATGTGCACCATCGTCTTCTCTACAACAATCATCGATCCAACCTTCCCTCTCAAACCAATCCAAACCGAATGCTTCTTTTTTCCCAGGTTCATCTCCATCCCCTAGCATCCACCCAATTTCTTCCACTTTCCCTTTTATGTCCACTCGCTTCCCAATTAATTCCAACTGATGCCTTCTCATCACCTCCCACTTTCCATGTGCAGTCATCCCCCCATGAGGCTTCCTCTTCAATTCCAACCGATTCCATTTTGTCACCTACCACTTTCCATGTGCAATAATCCCCCCATGTGGCTTCCTCTTCAACTACTCAGCAATGCCCTAACAACCATCTCCATCATGCACATCGTTGCTTTCGTGAAAGAATTGATGCACTTAACCTGATACAAGGCTGCTCCATTTGTAAGGAAGCTTACCTGTCAATGAATTTTTTTTTTGTCAATGTTGTTTGTTCCCGTTGTGCCTCTGAACGAACTATCCATCACTTCTCATCCTCAAACAACATGGACCCAGGAAACCAACCCCATGTCCTCGCTTTCCTAACTCAAGTTGAAGAGATTCCATGAAGGGTTAGATTCTGTTATCTGTAAGTTACTGCGATTTCTGCATTTTAAGGGTTAGGGTCTGTGAAGGTTGGGATAAAGCCCTAGAAGCAATAGAAACCCATCACACAGACCTTTGGAGGCAGAACCCAATACTACTTCGGGTGAGGCTGCAACCTACGATACGTGGGTTGTTGCCGAAAGGGCCAACAATTTAGGTTTTTTTTTTGGTTGGCACAACTAACTTTGAACCTGGGTCAGGACCCCTCAAGTCAACAATGGCTATGGAAATTGGCAAAGGCATTGGAAAAGTTAAAGAGACAATAAATGACATTTATTTAAGTAAATAAATGAAAATAGGAGAAAGGAAGGTGAAGAGTCATAAATATGCATGCAAGGGAAATTCAAGATAAAATGAAGGAAAATGAAAGAAAATAAAAACAAAAAGGAAGAGACTAGACATCAATGATAAAAAGGTATTAGAGAAAAAATTCTAAAAACCTTTTCCAGTTCCATCTTTGATCATTTTCAGGGAGAGCTCTAAGAGAAGGAGAAAGAGAAATAACTTGGACAAATGAAAGGAAGCAAGGAAGGATAAATAAAGGAAAGTAAGGGATCACAAAGAAAAGGTTAGAAAATAAGCTATGACATGAGTACATTGTAGGTAACAGGGTGCATGTGCGATTTCCTTGTTGATATTTGAATTCAGAGTATATGCATATGGTTATTTTGTTATCTTGTTGTCATTGGCATGGGATTTTCCTAGATTGACAGTGGTTTCAACTTTTCCTTGCCATTTCTAAGATAGCCGTGATGTAGTTTTTTCTTTGTCTGGATTTTGGATTGGCTCTCAAATTCCTTAGTGGTTGTGGGTTGGGATAGAACCTCTAGAGTGCTAGAACAACTCTGGTTCCTGGAGGCTATGGATTGAGATGGTAGTTCTTTGGAGCCCTGTAAGAGCTTGTGTTCCCTGGAGGCTGTGGGTTGAGATAGTAATCTGTGGACCATTGGACATCTTGGGAAGAGATCAATCTGGATTAGTGTTAGTGATTTCTGGACCGGTTGGGTGAAATAATTGTTGTTGTGGGTTGAGATGGTTTGGCCTTTGGAAGCCCTAGCTCCTTTTATTTTGTTTTAACCCATATGATCCCACATTCATGCTTGGAATATGGAATGAGGGTGATTGGCTGAAAAACAGATTTGGTTCAACCCAATCTATGGTTAGGGGGTACATGGAAGTCTCTGACTTGGTTAGATTTTACATATGTTAATATGAGTCATTTTTCTATTGCAATCAATGATCACATGTACTAGCTATTATGTTGATCTTATGGTTGATCTATCATGGAATTCATTTTGGTTATATGTTGGTTATAGGCATGGTTGAATGATGTTCTCTTATTATGGATTTTGTTCATGGTTTGATAAATTATTAAATAGTTAATGTATTCATGGGCTAATCAGTGTTGTTGCAGCTAGATTGAGAGGGCATTGTTCCTTCTTGATGATTCTCTGATGAAGTTAAGAATTCTATGATCAGATATGCATTCATGACCTATAACTTCTATGTTTACCATGTGTTTGAAGAAATGTTTCTTATGTGTCTAGCATGGTTTGGGAAATCTCTAGCCCTAGTATTCATTGTACACACTTGTTATCATCTAAGACTAAGTTTTGGTGCATTCTAGGTTGTTCTGGGGAGAGGCTTGTAGCCTACCCCTAAAAGAGTGGCACAAATCTCATAGTTGCTGGCACAAAATAGGGAAATTTTTGTTGTAACCACATGTAGAGTGTACCATGCATGCAGTTGGAGTCTTTCAACTGTATGCACAATGTGTCATGAATGTTTTTGGGGTGTTAATATTGAGAAAAGAAAGTTTCAGCTCAGGGATTGATCACCAGTGGTTGTTGTCAGACACCTGGGAGATCTGGTATCCCTAAGGGGTGGTAGTATGTTTTCATTTTGTAGACTCCACTTCCATAACCAGAACTTGGAGTCGGGGTCATGTCATAGTAACACTCAACTCACGTTTACCTTGGAGTGCTTTTAAAAGCGGGTAAATATGGGAGGGAGTATTTAAAGGGTGGTATCAGAGAAGAGTTTCATTCCCTTTAGGTGGTATCTTCTACCACAGGGTGGTATTAGAGCATAGTTTCATTCCCTTTGGGTGGTATCTGATACCACAAGGTGGTATTAGTCTTTAGAGTAGAGTTATGTTTCCTTTGGATGGTATTTGATACCACAGGGTGGTATCTGATACTACAGGGTGGTATCATAGTAGTTTCATTCCCTGTAAACCTTTATTTGGTACCGATGTCACAGAATGGTATCATAGTGTGGTTTACGGTATTGGTCCTTAAGGTACATGAAGATGGTTACAATTCTCATGAAAACAATTATTGTTACAGTTTTGTGTTATTATCATGCATGAATCATGAGGTTGATATGTGTTGCTATTACTATATTTATATCATGCTAATCTAGATTGATTTGTGCAGATGTGATAACCTCCCCTGAGATACATTGAGGTATGATTTTGATTATGTAGTATATTTGGTTTATCTAACATGGTATGTGTGCAGGAAATAGAAAGCAAAAGATGAAGAGTATAATGGTGGATTACAGTCCACATGACTCCCCGTACAAGCCTGATGTGAATTCAGTGGAATGGGAAAAGTCAGATGAGCAGCAAGGAGAAGAGTATTCTCCTAATCTATAATATAAATTGAGGATTCCAAGGGAAGAGAATAAAATTTATAAGGAAACTAATAACAATTTGATTGAGGCATGGGAAAGACTTGTAGGGGCTCAAGAAAAGAAAGTGGAAGTCAATGCAGTGATTCTTCAAAGCCTATCAGATATACAAAAGTAGGGACAACTAGGGATCAGTCATGGAGATAGGTAGGAGGACAATACTAATGGGGCATATGGTAGCAGGTCTTAGAGGATATATAGGATGGACATATATGATACAATTAGAGGTGCAAGATCTTTGTATACACCCAAGAGGAGGGGTGGTACTCATAGATTATATTCTACATCTGGTTGCAAGAGACATCATCACCATTACCACTAGCATCTATATAGGATGAGAGAAGAAATATTTAGTAGAAGAGTTAAAGAAAGCTAAACCTCCTACTTGTAATGGAGAGACGAAGAAATTAGAATATGTAGAAGCGTTACTTCTTGGGATGAAGAAGTTCTTCAGGCTGCATGATTACCCAGAGAACATGAAGTCCAAGACAGATACCTTCAGCCTCAAGGGAAAGGTAGATATCTCGTGGGAGGAACTAAAGCATGTCAAAGGCATTAAAGAAGAGGATTTGATTCAGGACAATTTTGAAAGACTCTTCAAGAAGAACTACCTGTATAAAAGATACTATGATGAAAGGGAAAAGGAGTTCTATGAGTTGAGAATGGGTTCCATGACAAATGATAAGTATAAAAACATATTCTTGGATTTGTTGAGGCACATGCCTTATCTTAAGAATTAGAAAGAAAAGATTCAAATATTCATTAGTGGGTTGCCAGTAGCATTCAAATATATGATTGAGTTTGATGAGTTGTAGTCATTAGAGAAAGACATCAAGAACCTAAAGGATTGTTATGAGAAATCAAAGTGTAAGCTTGAGTTTAATCATGACTGGAAAGGTAATGAGAAGGATAAGGTAAAATGGCCTAAGAAGCGAGAAAGAACTTAGGATCTAGGTGACAAGGAAAATGTGGCACCTTATAAGAAGTTCATTGCCATTGAGAGAGGACATGGGTCTTAGCTTGAGGAGAAAAATAAAAGTGATGGAAGAAATTATTTGAAGTGTTGGACTTGTGGTAGAGATAATCGCAGGAGAGATTGTCCATCACACTAGGGTGGTAGACCTCATATTTACAGTGCTTAGGAGCCACAGATAGTTGGATATATTGGTTAGAGTATTCCTTGGATTTATATTGTCGTCGACAACAGGGAGGCAGATAATTAGGCATTTATTATTGAGATGGAAGGTAAGCTTTGTGATTAAGTTGTTTATGTTTTGATTGACCCTCGATCAAATTATAGTTATATCAATCCTAAGATGGTGGATAAGTGTTTCTTGAATAAATAAGTTCATGCAGAATCTTGGTTGGTACAACTGGCTACATTGACCAAGAGAAGAGTTCATCATTGGGTAAGATCTTTTGTATTTGAGCTCAATGGTATGTCTACATCAACACATCTAAATGTGCTTCCTTTGGGTTCATATAGTATGTTTTTGGGCATGTATTGGCTATTTATTGATAACACTAAAGTGGATTTCTATGAAAAATATATTGGGTAAATGGATGATGATGGAGAAAAGAGAGTATTCCAAGAAAGGAAGAAGCCTACATCAGTGAGAATTGTTACATCAATGCAATCAAAATGCAACCACAGGAAAGGATGTTTATCATTTGCGGTGCATGTTTCCAATGATAAAGGGAAGAATGTTGAGGATGATAAAGTCCTGAAGAGGTATCGTATTTTGCAGTAGTTTCATGATGTGTTTCCTACTAGATTCGAGAGCTACCGCCTCATAAGGAAGTGGATTTCTCTATTGAGTTAATGCTGGGCGTAGCACCAAAATCTTAGAAACCTTACAGGATGAGCACTTCGGAATTGGTGGAACTAAAGTTGTAGTGTAAAGAAATGCTTGATAAGGGATACATAAGGCCAAGCGTATCCCCTTGGGGTTCACGAGTGTTGTTTGTAAGGAAGAAGGATGGTACTATGAGATTGTGTATTGACTATAGGTAGTTGAACAAGGTAACCATCAAGAATAGGTATCCATTGCAATGGATTGGTGACTTGTTTGATCAGCTGAAGGGAGAAACAATATTATCAAAGATTGATCTCAGATTAGTATATCATCAGGTGCGCATCAAAGAAGAAGACATTTACAAGATTGAATTTTGCATGAGGTACGAGAATTATGAGTTTACAGTAGTTCCTTTTTCTATAGCTAATGCTCCAACCACTTTCATTTGTTTGATTAACAATGTGTTGCGTCCTTACCTAGACAATGTTGTGATTGTATTTTTTGATGATATATTGCTATATTCCAAGAATGAGGAGCATTCAAAACACCTAGTAGCAGTATTGAGATTGTTGAGAGAGGATTAGTTGTATTCCAAGCTAATCAAGCGCAATTTCTTTCAGTCTTTGATTCATTATTTGGGACATGTTTCCAAGGAAGGGATAGTAGTGGACCCAGAAAAGATTAAAACTATCATGGAGTGGCCAACTCCTAGGAATGTGGATGAGGTTAGATCATTCATGGGACTAGCATGTTATTATAGGAGGTTCATTTTGAACTTCTCCAAGATTGGTTATCCTATTACATCTTTGCACATAAAAGGAAATAAGTTTGAATGGAATGAGGAGTGTGCAACTAGTTTTGATCAGTTGAATCATTTCCTTACTAATGCTCCAATATTGAAGATTGTAGACCTGATTAAGGAGTTTGTTGTTTATAAATATGCTTGCAGGGAGCAACTTGGTGGAGTCCTGATGCAAGAAGGGTAGGTGGTTTTCTATGAATCAAGGAAGTTGAATGAGCACAAGCATAACTATGGGATGCATGATATTCATGAGTTTGTAGTTATCATTCATGCATTAAAGATGTGGAGACATTATCTTCTTGGAAAAAGGTTTTTTCTAATGAGTGATCAAATTGGGATGAGGCACTTGTTTGACTAACCTAATTTGAATGCAAGGAAATTTATATGGTTGGATACCTTTAATGAGTTTGATTTTGAGATAAAGTACATTAAGGTCAAGGAGAACAGAGTTGTAGATTCTCTCAGTAGGATAGTGAAGGTGAATCATGTTTCAACTATGAGCTCTTATGGGACAGATTTACAAGCGTAGATATTTCATGCAGGGAAACATGATGAGAAGTACTCACAGCTGAAGCAAAGGTTACAACAACAAAGTAAAAGTGACAGCGATGAATATTATCACCTCATGAAAAATGGCTTAGTGAGATTTAGGAACATGATTTATGTGCCAGATAGCAGTAAGTTGAAGAAGCTCATCTTGAGGGAGTTTCAGGTCAAGCCATATTCAGGCCACCCATGATAATAGAAGAATTTGAAAACTATTGAGAATTTATATTATTAGTTGAATATGAAGAGAGAGGTGGTTGAGTTAGTTGCAAGGTGTTTGGACAGTCAGCGAGTGAAAGTAGAATGCAAGCATCCAACTGGTTAGTTGTAGCATATTCTAATTCCAGAATGGAAATGGGAGGTCATTTCCATGGACTTAATTATAGGATTATCGAGGAAATCAACGTAGCATTATTTGATCATGGTTGTGGTTTATAGGTTGAGCAAGGTAGCTCACTTCATTGTAATGAAGTGTACAAATTTAACTAATTAGGTGGTTTAGATCTTCATTAGGGAGATAGTGAGGTTGATAGAGTTCCCAAGAAGATTATATCAGATAGAGATGCAAAGTTCACTTCCAAGTTTTGGAAGGGGTTATTTACAAGATTAGGGAAAGCGTTAGCCTTCAGTAAAAATTATCATCCACAGATAGATGGACTAAGTAAGAGGGTTAACAGGATTCTTGAAGATATGTTGAGGATGTATGTCACACATCAATAGTGGAAGTGGGAGGATTATCTTCCACTTGTAGAGATTGCATATAACGATGGGTATCAAGACTCCTTGAAGATGAGTACATTTGAGTCTTTCTATGGGCATACTTGTAACACTTCTATAAGCTAGAGTGATCCAGTAAACATGGTGTTGATTGGACCAAATATGTTGGCTGAGATGGAGCAGGAGATGCAAATTATTAAGTGGAATTCAAAGGCAGCACATGATAGGCATAATGTTTATGCCGATCAACGTAGGGTATTCAAGTAGGTTTAGGTTGGAGAGCATGTATACTTGCACATCAAGCCCAAGAGGAGATCCTTGAGTGGATTGGACAAGTGACCTACACACTTGGATTGTCACCAACAATTAAAGTCTATGATGTTTTCCATGTTTCATTGCTTAAGA
>APFE031701638.1:0-30317 GCA_000404065.3 Pinus taeda | reverse complement strand
ATGCTAATCCTGTGACTGGTTGGACTATATTATAGGTGGAACCAGAGGGAGAGTTCCAACCAAAGCCACAATGCATCTTGCACTGGAAACAACTCACGCTCTAGAACCGAGAAATAGAGCAAGTTAAAGTGTAATGGAAGCACTTTGGTCTCAATGAAGCTGTATGTGTTATAGACATTTTTGGGCACTGCAACCCCAATCATACATGTCCATTAACCAAGGGCTTCTAAGTCCCTAAAAGTGTTGCTTCACACCCTAAAGGAACAAGGTTAGCTGATTACATCATCTCCCAAAAGTTCTCCATGGAAAACTGCTCAGAACTGGTCAAAATTGGACCATACAGGCTGCTCAGTGCTAAGGGTGCGATGCATCCCACTTGCCCAATGTAAAAGGTGTGATGCATACTAGAAATCCCTTTTGTAGGGTGTGATGAGCGAGAGTGGACAAATGGCAGAGACAGTTTGCAAGGTGGATACTCATGGAATCTTCTAGAAACTTCTCCAATGACACTTGCCTCTCTGAATTCGCCCAGGGATGAGTAAGAGATCATGAATATCCAAGTGGAACCAAGAAATATCAGAGAGAGGACACTAATCAAAAACCCAGCAGCTGTCTCACCCCCCCTGCAAACATCTATATATGGATCCCTCATCACAGAGATCCGGAGGCTGGAATCTTGTATTTTGTAAGGAAGTGTCGTTGGTTTCTTGGTGAAAATCATAGTGTTGGGCGATCTAAGCTTTTCATGAGGTGAAGAAGGGCTTTCATGCTGGGAGGATGACGCTGGGTCAGAACAATTGGTTTTAATCCTCTTTTCTATTCTTGATATTAATAAAGCTATTCAAGTTTTCCTCCACATTCTTGTATGGTCAATATATATCTGGTCCTATATTGTTTATGATTGTAGATATCTGTTCTTGGATAGTGTTATGCTGCTTTAACTCTACAGGTTCTCTTTGAAGCTGGGTAAGGAAAAGAGGAGCCGCTAAGATTTGTCAGAAGGGAGAGGAACTGAGCAAGGAACCAAGTGCAAGACTGAGGTTGGATCAACCTCTGTGACTTATATTTACTGAACATCACTTGCTCGGCCTAAATCCCTGAACTGAGCTGCAAACTGTGATAAAAAACCAAGTTGAAGTCTCGTTCTGGTACCATCGCATCCTCTCTTCAAGGAAACCATTATGCATCGCACCTCCCATGTGCAGTAGGTGGGATGCATCCCTGTTTCCCTGTGTAATAGGTGCGATGACCAGAGAAGGTTAATTTTGCCTTCAAACTTTGGTTTTTCTTCACTTCCTCCAGCTCTATTCAGGATTTTTCCTGTTTGTGATTAGTATACCACTATGGAAACTCCCTTCCTTTCCATAATTCCGCCTCCATCGCGCAAAGAACTGTGAATTTTTTATGTATTGTGCGCCATTTTCAGTTCTCTTTTATAAAGAAGTAGCGTAATCAAACTGTCATTTCTTCATCTAGAAGTGTCGCAAGTGTCGTTTTCAGTCATAGAAAAGAATCCTATTGTTCTTGATGGTCAATTATATTTTTACTCTTGTATTTGATTTGAATTAGTGGTTTTTCAAGTGTCGAAAGCAGTTTTAGATTCAAATTCGCAAAGTGTCGTCATTATCTTCCTTTTGTTTTGAAGAGAAATTTGTTGGTACTGTCACTTTGAAAAGATAATTCAGATTTGTGCTCACCTTTCTTTTTATCATTCACACATTAAGAAGGAGAAAAATAAATACATGCATGTGCATTTGCATTTAGACTGCTCGTTGGTTTGATTTAGGACAGTGCATCTAGTGTGTGTTGTATGCTCTATGTTGAAAGAATCTCAGTCCTCTTTCCTTAGTAGCTTGGATTTTCATTGCAAAAAGAAGATTAAACGATTGTTTATCATCTTAGATTGCATTTTAGGAATTGTATATCTACATCACGCGGTGAACCTGAAGGGAAAATTTCTTAAGCAAGATCAACTGTAAAATAAATTCAATGAACATAAAAACGCTTTGGAACCTAACACACAACATTTAGAAGTCTAGGCTAGAGACGTATTCCGACATCGTAAAGCTTGGTAACTATAGCTTTCATTGTTGGTTGGGTGATTCCTCCTCTTTAAGACGACAAGTGCCAGTATGGACTTATGCTCCCACGTACCGTCGAGTATATATTGGGAGACGAAAATAGGCTATATCCTTTATCCTTAGGAAGCCATGTTTGCCGCCCTATCGATCGTAATGCAATGAACACAGCATTCGGGAAGATTGACTGTTGTAGCGTAAAAAGTATTATGTAGTTTGCAATTGGTTCGGTAATCCCCCTGTCTAGATTTCCAGAGTAGTCTCTTTCATTCCTTTTCAGACTCCTTAAAGGAAAAGGTCCATCTGAGCACTTGTCACTTCAGGCTCATTAAAAATCGAAGGCGACTAGAGTCATCTTTTGTTTTTTCTCGACTCTTAAAAATTGAAAAAATAGGTTGTGTCAAAGCATCTAAAATTCATTTAATTCAAAAAAAAAATTCCCTTTTTATTTTGAGTTGATCAAGTAATCCACAATCATGGAAGAAATTCAATCAAAACCCCATTGTTCGTAGAGACTTACGAGTCAACCGTCCTTGACTCCGGAAATGAAACTATTCCAGACAAAGTGAACTCGTTTGGCCGGATCAAAGTCCCCTAGGTTGCTTGGGGCAAGTACTCTGACATCCTCAGAGACTCCGGTTACTCCGAACATTTCTGGTATCCCTGCCTCTACGAAAGAAATTCCGCAGCAGCAAAAGGACATTACAACTGATCCTAGTGTAACAGTAAACACTTTTATTCCTGAACCGACTCCATCTATAGTTGATTCAGAAGGTGTTACTCCCCAAACATTTGTTGTTGTAGAACTTATATCTTCTTCGGCACCAGAAATATTTTATGGACCTGATTGTCTACCTCTTCCTCTTGGATTGATTTCCATAGAAGAATTGTGGAAGATCCTCCAACTAAAACTCCAACGCAATTTGGAGCTAGGATCACCCTATATCCTTCTTCATCAAAAGTTATTCTCTTGCCATCGAAAGTTCTTGAAGAATCGCTAAGGAATCTTTTGGATAATCTTAATATGTCTGAACAACCGTCGACATCTAGGACTGTGTCATCCAACACAGCAGTGGCAGAAATTCCTGCTGCTACCCCGACAATGTTCGATGGAGTGTTGTCTGTCCTAAATAGCTCTCAATCGATGGATGGAGTCCATCCAGGGGCTGTTTCGACAGTATGAACTGTTCCTGTTTGTTCGTCTGGAATTGTATCTGGAATCTCTTACATTGAGTCTCAACAAATTGATCCTTCACAGTGTCAATTTGGGCAAACCGGTCCTCAGAGGAAAATCATTCCTTTGAGTACTGGATTACCATCGTATGGAGGGTTGTATACCCTTTCATTTCCTTCTTCAGTAGGAAAACCATGTGAGAGTTCACAACAGAATTTAGGTTATGCTGGAATTACAACTAGAGGTTGGGTGCCAATCCTGCCTCAACAACTAAGAGTTGTATACTCAATGCAACAAAGTTTTCCTATAACAAATATCCCCACTACGCCAACTATTGTGGCAGTGTCACAAGTACAAGTGTTACCAGTTGTATGCCAACCTCAATTTTCTCAGGTTATAATGCAACAACCTCTCGTACCTACGACACGACAGCAATCACCAACTAGTGGAATGACACAAGTTCAAATAGGGACCATCACCCCCCATCTTGGTCAAATAGTCAGTACTGGACGACAACTCATGGCTTCACAACCATGGTTGGTGTAATACCAACAACCACAATTCCAACAAGCTTACAAAGGACATTAGCAACAAGTCTTTGCAAGTAATGGGCAGCCGTATAATCAAAAGGGACAATATCAACCATATCATAATGGTTATACCCATCAACCTTACCAAAGGTACCAGCATCAAATGCATTATGTTGGCATGCAAAGACCGACCACTGAGGCAATTCCATCTTACCTTGGGTATGCTCAACCAAGACTGAATCAACAGTTACCTTTTGTGGCAACTTTAGAGTTACCAGATCTAAATCGACTAATGAATGATCCAATTGCCCATGCCTCTTGGTGGCCGGTGATTCCGCATAAACTTCTGTCTGATATTCCTAAATTTAATGGAAATCCAGGTGAAGACCCGTCGAATCATGTGATGACCTTTCATCTGTGGTGTTCATCGAACATCCTCAATGATGATTCGATCAGACTTCGCCTCTTTCAAAGAACGTTAACTGGTTCGGCAACAAAATGGTATATCGAATTGCCTAGAGCTTCGTTTGATAACTTCAACACCCTAGCCACAACCGTTTTAACCCATTTTCAGTTACCCATAAGGTACGAAACAAGAATTGAGTTTCTTACCAATTTCAAACAAATGAAGGCCACTCAAATATCTGATCATATTCATGAGTGGTGATGTCATCGTAGAATGGTAAAAACATATGTTTCTGATCAGCTATTGGCTGAATGGTTTATTAAGTCATTATTACCTTCTATTACAGAAGATGTGGCAAAGGGAGGAGTCGTCACTGAAGAGCAAGTCATTGCTCATGCACAATATCTAGACTTGATCTATACTCAGTCTGGCATGCTCTACGATAAAATCCCCGATGCTCCTAGACCAGAATTTTTCGTTCCTCCCCATCCTAAATCAAACAAAGACTCTCATGCCGGTGATGGCATGATAGGTACGACAAGCACTAAAACCGTAAAGGCTATGTCAAAAAAGGCCCCACGGTTTTAAGTCAAAACACAAATGAAGAACTTCTAGCCTCAGACGTAAATGCCGTGTCAACAGACAGAGGCAAAAAACCCAAGCAACCAGGAGGCAAGAAGAAAAAGAAAGGGAAGAAGAAGAACCATGAGGAGTTGTCTCCTGAAAAATATTCTGCAAACTCTTCTGGGGATAAGAAATCAAGAATTCCATGCCTAATGTGTGATGAGGATCACTGGACTAGAGTGTCCATATAAAGTTGAACTTAGAAAATTCTTAAAGAGTTCAAAAACCTCGGTTGTATTCACTGATCCGTTTCCAAACCTAGGAACAAATATGGTTGCTAGCAAAAATTCTTCCCCATCCCAAGTTCTAATGTTGTCGGTTTCAAAGCAACTGAATGATGCTCTCATATCGACAAGGAATAAAGATTATAGGAATCCACAGATGTCGAACAACAAGGATAATGGTCAACCTAGTAGTTTGACAACAACTTCAATTGAAGTTGTGCCACCCATCATTCCTAAATTAACAATAAAACCACCAAAGGGAGTAGTACACAAATCGATGTTTAATCCTCATGTCAGAGAAGCACAACACTATAATATAGTGGAGGATTTAGCTCAATCGCCCTCCGCAATGTCAACACTTGAGGTACTAGAAAATTTCCCATCCCAAAAGCAGGATTTATTATCAGCAATAGGTGGGATTGACCCAACGGATTCCAATCTTGTGTCCTTTAATCACAAAGGATACAACCCTCAGCTACCAGCTCAACTAGCTTTCCTCATTCAAGTGAAAGCCCTCAACAAAACTATTCACAGAACAATTATTGATGAGGGGGCATCCACATGTATTATGTCGATGAGTTGCTGGAAAACTTTAGGGTCTCCAACCTTGTCGCAATCATCAATGACATTAAAAGCATTTGATGGAAGAACATACACCCCATATGGGATATTAAGTAACTTTCAAGTTGAACTGGGGGGAAAAACAGTAGAAATTGATGTTGAAGTTATGGAAACCTCCATTACAACATCCTACTGGGAAGGCCCTGGATATATGCCATGGCCACCGTTGTGTCGACCTACTTTAGGAAGATTGCATTTCCTCTCCAAGGAGGAATTACAATAATTGACCAACAAAATTTTCTCCTCAATAGTTCACAAGTTACGGGAAGCATTCTGGTGATCCATGGAAGCCCTAATTCGCTTCAAAATATCATAGTAGGCCTACTAAAAGACCCTACATTAATGGGAATTTTTACCCTACCACCTCCAACCAATTTGGCGGAAGTGGCTAAAGTGGGAACCTGCAATATGATATCTTCCATTCAAAAGATGTTGGAAAACGATATTAATATGGATCATTTGCAAGTATTGCCTCTAAGCCCATTGGAAATATTATAGCAATCAATGTTTTCGGTATGGGAGGCAAACCCGAATCAACGCTCATCAAGTGTTTGGACAGATAGGTCTAAGGAATATGGCACCCCTTCAGATCCTTGGTCGCAAGTACATTCTACAGACGAAGGAATCGTTCAATAAATGATGATTGACGGGGCACCATGGGAAGATTACCACCATCGTTCCCATCTTCTGAATTGGAAAGAAGATAATTCCAACGACCTAGACTATCCCTCAGTTTTTGACTTTCTATCGAATACTGTAAATACGGTGGATTCCAAGCGAAACCTATCCAATATTGAAGAGACTATCACCATAAATATCTCAACCAAAACAGATGTCGTAGAGAATATTCATGTCGGCAAATCTTGTTCTTTTTGAAAACTAGAAGTATATAGCGCTCTCTTTCGCGAATTTAGAGATGTCTTTGCTTGGTCATATGATGAAATGCCATGCATTGACTCAAGCATAGTTGAACATGAAATTAAGATGTATCCAGATGTTAAACCAATGCGACAACGGGTACGATAGGTGCACCCCAAGAAAGTTGTTGCCATCAAGGCGGAAGTCGAAAAACTCCTCCATGCTGGTTTTATTTACCCGTTTCCTCTGACTGATTGGGTATCGAATATTGTTCCTGTGATGAAGAAACAAGGAACGATTAGAGTGTGCATCGATTATAGGGATGTAAATCAAGCTTGTCTGAAAGACAACTACCCTATGCCCTTTATTGACCAGATAATTGACGAATGTGCTAGATGTGAAATCTTTTCATTTATGGACGGATTTTCCGGGTATAGTCAAATAAAGATCCGCCCACAGGACCAGTCAAAGACTGCATTTATTTTTCCTTCGGGCACATTCGCATATCGCAAGCTACCCTTTGGTTTAAAGAACGCAGGGGCAACGTTTCGGAGAGCAATGAACTATGCTTTCCATGACATAAAGAACATCGTTCAACCATATCTTGATGATCTTCCAGCTCATTCGTGAAAGCAGACAGATCATCTGCAACATTTGAGGGCGACTTTCTACGATGCTGACACTACAAGATACGACTCAACCCACACAAATGTGTGTTTTGTGTCATTTATGGTCGTTTACTTGGCTTTGTGGTCTCAAAGGATGGGATTCGTTTCGACCCATGTAAGGTTTAGGAAATCATTGATTTGCCTCCACCTTCAAATTTGCTTCAGATTCAGAAACTCCAAGGGAAAGCAAACTTTCTTAGGAGATTCATTCCAAATTATGTTGAACTTGCTAAAGGTTATACTCGTCTATTGAAAAAATAAGTACCCTTCATTTGGGATTAGGTCACGCAAGCTTCCTTTGATGCTTTAAAGCAATCTCTAATAAAAGCGTCATTAATGTATGCTCCTGATTATCAAAAAGACTTTAGCCTGTATCTAGCTGCAGCAGATACAACCATAGGGATGGTTTTAGTTCAAGAGAATAATGGAATTGAACATCCTATATATTATTTAAGACAAAAATTAAATGATACGGAAATAAAATACTCCTACGTTGAAAATCTAGCCCTAGTGGCTGTTCAAGCGATACAGAGATTTCAACACTATGTCCTCTTTAGAAAAACTACCATTTTATCAGATTGCAACCCCATGACTTATATATTGTCACGAGAGTTGCTGGGGGGCAAATATTCAAAATGGATAGCAATTTTACAAGATTTTGATCTGGAATTCAAAAAATCCAAATCAAAGAAAGCTCTTGTATTCGCGGAGTTACTGTGCGATCTCCCATCATCGTCCAACGATGCAACATCCGAAGAAGCAATCGTGGATGAAAATTTGTTTCTGATATCTTCAAGCAATTTGTGGTATGGAGATATAATCATTTATCTCCAGACACAAACATACATGTCTAATACCTCACACTTTGAACAATGACGTATTCGATACCAAGCAAAAGACTACGTGATCGTCGGTGATACTCTTTACCGTTGTGGTATCGATACAGTTCTGCGGAGGTGCCTCATGCATGATGAGGCCAAAAAAGTCCTGAATGATTTTCATTCAGGCGCGTGTGGGGGGCATCAATCTGTTTATGCTATGGTGCAAAAGATTTAGCGAGTAGGATACTTCTGGCCAGCAATGTTCAAAGATTGTATAACTGCAGTAAGAAGTTGCCACGCTTGCAAAATCTTCAATAGCAAAACCAGAAGACCACCTACACCACTGCAACCAGTAGTTGGTTTTGGGCCATTCACCAAATGGGGCATAAATTTCATGACATGTGACCCTACCTCGGCCAGGGGGCATGGGTATATCATAGTCGCAGTAGACTATTTTACCAAATGGGCCGAGGCGATGCCTACATTAAACATCAACGGCGAAATGGCCGCCCTTTTATTTTTTAATCACATAGTCTCTAGATTCTGCATTCCATAGGCCATAGTCACAGATCATCGATCACATTTTTGCAATCACATGATGGTTGAATTGGCTGCCAAATTAGGACTGTCCCACGACAGCTCTACTCCATACTATCTGCAAGCTAACGGACAAGTTGAGGCAATCAACAAGGTCCTGAAGTGAATGCTGCAAAGAATGATTGGAGTC
The DNA here is from genome assembly GCA_000404065.3 of Pinus taeda. Taxonomy (NCBI): domain Eukaryota; kingdom Viridiplantae; phylum Streptophyta; class Pinopsida; order Pinales; family Pinaceae; genus Pinus; species Pinus taeda. The sequence goes on along the minus strand of APFE031701638.1, from coordinate 21,586 downwards.
CATAAACAGAGTTGGCACCTGATCCTATACTTGGCCTTGTGGGCATACCAGACATTGGTGAGAAATGCAACTGGGTTTACACCTTTTCAACTAGTGTACGGTTTGGAAGCAATCTTACCAGTTCAGTGTGAAATCTCGTCCCTCAAACTTGCAGTTGACCTTCTCCTCGGAACTTCAGAAGAAGAGGCTCGTTTCTTGGAACTAATCCAATTGGATGAAACCCGTAATAATGTAGCTTTGGCTAATGAAGCCCATAAGAAACGGGTCAAATCACAGTTCGACAAAAATGTCAAACCTCGTGTCTTCTCAGAAGGTAACCCAGTCTTACTTTACGACTAGGAGTTCGATAAGTTGGGAGCAGGGAAGTTCAAATATTTATGGATGGGTCCCTATATTGTTAAATGTGTATTAGCAAAATGAGCCTACGAGTTGATGGACTGTGATGGGATTCCACTGGCGCAACCCCGCAATGGGTTGTACCTCAAGCGTTACTATGTTTAACTCCGCATAGTAATCCCTATCCTTTTGTTGCATTTTTTTTTCGTTAAGGGTAGTTATTTTGGTTCATTAATCCATTTTTTGCATTTGTTACAAATATCGAACTTATTGGAATCATTCGTTGGATATGCCGATGGAGCGAGTTGTAGTACGCGGAACCTATCTTCTGCAGCCTGGGCCATCTTCGATCCTAGCAGCGAGTTAGTGAGTTTCAGAGGGGTATGTATTGGTCAGTTGAAGAACAATATCGTTGAATACAACGCGTTGATAGAACTCCTCTCTGATGCCATCGCACATGGCATATGCTGAATTGTTGTCAGGCTAGACTCACAACTCGTCATTCTACAACTCACTGGTATTTATTTCGTACGAAATCTAGCCATCTATCGCATGTTCCTAAGGGTCAAAATTTTGGAAAGACGGTTCGATTTCATTCAATATCAGCATATTTCCAGAAATTTAAACACAGTGATAGACTCGTTGGAAAATTATGTATTAGATAGACATTTGCGACATTTATACAAAGAAGCATTTCATCAATATTTGCAATAGGATCACGTAGCTCAACCAAAATAAAACTCCAAAAATCAAAAATATATATATGATGACTGTTTATGGTTTACACATAATGTTCTGTAATCAAGAAAAAATCGGTCAGATGACCCAAAACTCAAAATTCTAGGGGACACCCTAGTCTAATGATGTTGGTGATAACAAGTCACCACCTGTGCGATCATGCGTAAAAGCCTAGTCCATCGAATCGACACGCCAGTAGTATGTCGTTGCAACCGTAGAGGCAGCTCGTCAGTCCTCACATCTGGAATACCAAGGGTGAGACCCTCAACCTGATCCTGTAATGCTAAAAGAGTCTCGACCACATGAAGATCGCAGAGGATAGCCCTCCCCACAACCTCTCCTGCCGGAGCGGCCGCTGGTCCTCTCTGACATACTGCTAGTCGAATTGGTCTGATATATACATGAGCATATAAGTTTGGATTAGTATTGATCAAAGAAAACATAAGAACATTATAAAAACAATAAATAGAGATATGGTCAAATAATTTACCCATAGCGCCCCACTGCTCACCAACTGGCAGCACCAAATCCGGGTCACCTTAGAAGTCCATTCCAGCATATGGAAACTTGGTGTACACCATCTCTTGACAATCAAACCACTTGAAGAAGGTATCGAAGAAAGAAATCTGAGGCTGGCCAACATGTCGAGACATAAGGTCAACCCATCTCTACATTCGTGGCTCAGTCGATGGAGGTAAACCAAGTGAGATGTATTGTGGCTGCATCAGTGGGATCTTCTCCAAAACGAAAGCAGTCAAAATAGAACCATAGTCAAAATTCTTCGATCTCCCGCCTTTCACTTTAGTCAGTTGTTCTTTCATCACAAAGAGTGCTACATCACACCAGTTGAACACCTTCGGTTCAAGGCATTCCAAAGCATACTGCATGTAAGACCTGTTAGCTATGTGAAGAGCCACACTAATAGCCAGTCTAGAAAAAGTGAATAGAATGGTCCTCAAGGGCCAGTTAGTGACATCTCAAATATTGATCTTGTCGTCCATACTTGGCTGAGATCCCTCTCTACAGTGCCAGTGAATATACTCCCTCACAGACTCACCCCTGTGGGCGAGACTCGATAATGAGAGAGGGGCACCATGCCTCGATAAACCAGTCAAAAAATAGATGTCCACAATAGTCAAGGGGATAGATTTACCCCTGATCTAGAACACCTGTTTGGTAGGATCCCAGGCATTGAGGAAATATTGCAACAAGTTGATTTGTTGCCTCATGCTAGAGATGTGGATAAACTTCAACAGGCCACAATTCCACAATGCAGTTACTGTACCCGGATCATGTAAAGCAACCATGTCCTCTTCTTCATGCTCGCGTTCTTACCATGTAATAACCATTTTTCTCTGATGAATCTCTGAAAAACAAAAAAGAGAAGAGTCAGGGTCTTGATTTGGAAAAAAACATGCAAAAATCCATGAGAAATTTGTGCAAAAAGTTTGCTCCTTGTGCCCATCGCACCCCAGCAGTGCACTAGGAGTGATGCATACTAACTGGCTAGTGATAAGGCCAGTATGCATTGCACCTTTCGATTAAGGAAGGGTGCAATGGAGCCAGGGTGAATTGTTCAAACCCCAGAGGCTCAACAAATCAAAGAAACATGCTCAAGATTCAAAAAGGAAAGAATGCAACTGAAGAGAACAATTTTAGCTCCTACCTGGTCCAGACGGCGTCAAGAATCATCCACAGAATCTCCCGGAATCAGCTAGTGAAAATCAGAGGGGAAAAGACCCTCCAAAGCTCCAACAAACCAAGTTCAAATGAAATGGTAAAATGAGAGGTAAAAGTCACTTTTTAATTACCATTCACGTAATTCAAGTAAAGTATTAGTGTTCTTAACTCATTTATCAAGCATATGTTTTCATTTCTAATCGGTTTGATGAAGTAATTGAACAGGTAGTACAATCTTTGAAAGAACAAAATGCTAACGGTGAATCAAGAAATCAATGGCCATCATCACGAGTAGTTTTAACATGGAATTCAAGCTCGTAAAAAAATAAACATAAGCAGTGAGAAAATGTTTACCCCAGAGTTTAAGCTCATTAAAAAATGAACCAATCCCCAGTAAATAACCATTGTGAATGCATTGTCATCAACTTTTGAGCCTTGGTCGTGTTCTCATCATCACCTCCACTTTGTTTTAGCTGATCATTCACCTCCATCTGATTGTTTACCCCTTTCAAGGAACATCCATGAATAGTGATTCTGTTAGCCATCCCTGTGACACTACCGTGATTGGAAAATTCCAAACCTTACTTGGAATTAGCCGCTACCCGAAATCATCACTTGTTCCTCGGAAAATGAGTCTTCTTTAAGCTCTTTTCAACTGACTCGTAAAATATGAAAAGATTGCCGAGCGATTGGCCTCTCCAACTCGTTAAAGTCATTGGAAGTGTTATCCGTCCTCTAGATTTTAATATTTCTGGACTTGAGGGATTATTACACAAAAAGATTGAGCGTTTGTCTTGCTTGGCTTGTTAAAACTATCGAAAATTCATCCCTTTCATATTATTTTACGCTTTTTCAGACTTAAGGGATTATATGATGGAAAAGAATCATTGGAGTTTCCTTTTCATCCCTTTCAGGCTCTCTAAAATTGAAAAGGAACAAGTTATCTTTGTTGTTAAACTTGTTAAAACCTAATAGTGACAAACTTGTCCAAATGGACGAGAACTAGTTTCACTGTCGCTAGGCTCATTAAAACATAGCAACAGGTTCACCCGAAGGGCGAATTATAGAACAAGAATATGTTATCCTCCTCAAGATTGATAAAAATAAAGAGGTACTGGTCAACAATGATTGGGGAAAATTGGTAAGAAAACTTGAAGAAACTTTATTGGTAGCAAGTCGCTCTTGAACATGACACTTTCTCTCCACATCCGAGTCGGGTTGGGTTGTTCCGTTCACTGGTCATATCACCATTGGTCCGTCACACCATCCATCTTTGGGGTTAACACTACCAATCCATCATCAATGTTGCTGATATGTTCAAGAGAAGTCGCTCAGAAAATTCACCTGTGTCTCACTCGCTGCAATACATTCACGCTCCATTCTTTCATGACTGCCACCTTGAACCCTGTATCATCAGATTGTTTTCACCTCCAAAATCATTTGCTCTGTTCCGTGTTGTAGATGTGGGATTCATTAAGGCTCTCCTACGATGGGTCACTTCTTGTCTACATCAGCTCATTATCCAAGAAATTGACTTAAGAACAATCCCTTTCAGTACTTTGAAGCTTGCATGCCTCAATGGAAAGTTTCTCACTTTCGGTGACAGGTTTACATCAATGGCCTTCGACCGGAAGATTTTGCGTGGTGTTCGATGCCAAGTCCCTTTTTCACACCTCATGAATTATACTGTAGTACCTTGAGGATCATTGACATTATTGGTGACTCCTCTCACGCCTATTAACAACTTACATCATTGGCTGGTAATCAGGCGATGTCTTTCCATGTTCGACTCTAGAACATTTTTCACATGGATCGACTTGTACTTCGAGTTAAGATAGAACGAGTTTTGAAGACCCTAGATCTAGTTTCATCCATCTAGGCTGGGATATATTCAAGAATATAAAGACATAAAATGTACATCATTGCCGAACAGATGATCATCCAAATCAAAGGATGATGACTCCGTCCGAATCATTAGTCTGCTACATAGACAGTTGTCTGTCCTATGTACATGAAAATGAATTTATAAAGCTGAGCATGGGAATGCTCACCTCAGCTAGATCATGAAAAATATTATGAAGATAATGTATTGTATTGTATCTTATTACAGGTCGCGTCCCATCTCGAAAAACTTTGGATCCTCATGGTAAAGCATTTCACCCAACATCAAAAGATTAACAACCTCATGCTTTAGGGGGCAACTGTTATAGACATTTTTGGGCACTGCACCCCAATCGTAAATGTCCATAAATGGAGGTCTCCTACATCACTAAAAGTGTTTCTTCACTACCTAAAGGAACAAGGTCAGCTGATTACATCATCTTCCAGAAGTTCTCCACAAAAAACTGCTCAAAAATGGTCAAAACTGGACCATACTGAATGCCTAGTGCAGAGGGTGCGATGCATATCACCTTCCCAGTGTAAAGGGTGTGATGCATACTGGATGGCCCCTCTGTAGGGTGCGATGGGCGAGAATGGACAAATGGTAGGGATAGTTTGCGAGGTGGAAGATCATAGAATCTTCTAGAAACTTCCCCTCTGACACTTGCCTCTCTGATTTCGACCAGGAATGAGTAAGGGATCATCAATATCCAAGTGGAATCAAGAACTATCAGAGAGAGGATGCTAATCAAAATCCAAGAAGCTGACTCACCCCCCTACAATCATCTATATATGGATCCCTCATCACAGAGATCCAGAGGCTGGAATCTTGTATCTTGTACAAAAGTGTTGTTGGTTTTCTGGTGTAACTTCATAGTGTTGGGTGATCTAAGCTTTACTTGAGGTGAAGAAGGGCTTTCTTGCTAGAGGATGATGCTGGGTCAGAAAAATTGGTTGTAATCCTCTTGCTATTCTTGATATTAATAAATCTATTCAAGTTCTCCTCCACATTCGTGTATGTTTGATTGTATATTCATTTGTGTGGCTAATACATATCTGATCCTGTATTGTTTATGAATATAGATCTCTATTCTTTGATAGTATTATGCTACTTTGATTCCACAGGTGCTCTCTGAAGCTATGTAGACAAAGGAGTGACAAAGATCTATCGAGAAGGAGAGAAACCGAGCAAGGAACCAAGTACAAGACAAAGGTTGGTGTCCCCTGTTCCCCTCTTGTCTATTTTTCATAAAGGAAAACGAAAGTAGTTTTAACTTGCTTGTTTCTAAGATAGCTACCAGTCTTAGTGGGAATAGAAGCTCTAAGTGGACAATATTCCCAGTAACAATACATGCCTTTTGAACATCTAACCTGCGTATATACACAACTTCGTCAAGTTGAACCTGCGTATATATCTTTTCCTTCATTCTGAGAGCCTGAACTGTGATCTGTCACCAGAGTGAGTTGTCATCAAGGACAACACCTGTGCCATAATGCCAACATAATTCTATCGGAGGGAGCGCTAGCCACAAAAACCGAAGCTAACAGGCCCACTATCAACACCCTCAAAGGAGTTGGGATAAATTTGGTCATGCTTCCTAGTGAGACGCTTCACATTTTGTAGGATGGCATGATCCCGGAACTTCAGGCCCATGAACAACATGCATTATAGGTAATTAGTGAGCAGAAAGTAAAAAATTATTAGATGACTGTACAAAGAGATTCTACTATTAACCTCGTCAAAGCCATCATAGACAAAAATGAGTGCACGACCAAGGTAATGGCTGAGGCATGCAGGTTTGTCCCAGAGCTGGACATTCCGATGATGATCCAATAGATGTGCAGATTCAGAATCTCGCTGCCAGGTTGTGTGACACAGGAACAGAGTTGGTGAAGGTTTAGTTTGACCTAAAATGCAAGATTACAAAACTGCAGTTGAAGGCCCACCCTTCAACTTCGCCAAAGGTCATAGAACAGAATGGGACAATTGTGAAAGACATCGTGGTAGCAGTGGACAATGCAAAAAAGTATTTCACTGCACTCTTCAAGCAATCGCTCGAAGTAGTCATCAACCTACAAGAGGACCCCGATGTACATAGGCTGGAAATGGAGGTGTAGGAGCTACAAGAGTGATATGACAAAGTTAAAGCAACAGCATGCACTGTCTCCATCACACAAAGGTTAACAAAGCTGTAGGAGGCAAAGGCACTAAAAGAGCAGGTGGACGCAACTCAAAATAAGGAAGTAGTGTCAAAGGCTCGCTTGAAACCTTGGCTGGATGAGGCATATTTGATCACAACCACTATTGAAGGCAAGATGGCAAGTCTGCAGGCGACTTAGCAGAAGATACAGTCAAATAGAGTAGGGCCAGCGATGAAGCAGTTGATTGAGGAGATGAAGCAGGCGGAAACACAATGCACTACCAAAGTTTCAATAGTCCAAGTGTAGATTGGAGGTCTTCATGACAAGATCTCTGTGCCAGCCGAGTGACTGGAGGGCGAGTCACAATGTTTGTTTTGGGGGCCTGTTGGGAAGGGGTCTACTGGGGTCAATTTTTGGGGTTAAAATCCCAAGTTTTGGGGAAAAACGCTTGAATTTTGTGTAAAGGAATGTAAAGTATTTGCATTTTGTGGTCGCGGAGCACGAAGATATCAAGAGTCAAAAAGGGTTTCCACCCTTAGTTTAGATAGGTTGTGTCGGATTGATGAAAACTACCCTTGGTCTATAGACCATGGGATTATATAAAAAGAAGTTTTAGAAGAGGACTTAGAGGGAGGTCATAGTAAAAGTGAGATATGGAGTCATTTGATGAGTTTGTGAAGAGATAAGAGCGAGAGTATTAGCATAGGAAAGAGGCTCTGTATCTGAGTGTGCAGAGGCCTAGGGTAGAAGTTCACATCTAAGTGCGAACCCCTACAACTATGTGCGCAAGATAATTATAGTCTATACTGGAAATCCGAGTCATCAATAAAGAGAAGTATTATGAAATTACTCTGTATTTTACTTCTGTCAATTGCATGTGATTATGTTATGTTAAGCACTGGGTTTATGTTTTATGGCTAATTAATGTGCGAATCTATATGTTTTCGTCTGTTATATGAACACAAGTAGAGATATATGTTTACGTGAAGACAATCTTAATTCCATGGTAGAATTGGAGAACACTTAAGATAATTCAAGAAACTATACAAAAAAGTAGTTACAGAGGTGTGTAAGTGCCAAAATCACTTGTTAGGGTTATGTGAAGGACGATCACAGACCTTCATGGAAGTTCTAAAAGACTAATAATGAAGTACTTCGATAAGCCCTAAAGGCTTATCAATCTACGTGAAGGTAGAGTTAAAGTGTAAAACCAACATCACAACCATCTCATGGTGCAGAAACTTGGTTCCTGCATCCCCCCATACTGCTTCGGGTGAGACTTTAGTTTGCGCTCCGTGGGATGATGCCAAAAGGGCAAGTAGTGTAGGGATTTGCTTGGCTAACTAATGTTGAACCTGGGTCAGGGCCCATTAAGCCAAAACCTTTGGTCTTCCTTCTCGGCCTTGGGATATTGTGGAGGATAAAATTTTGGCATCATTGCCAAGCAAACCACTAATATATTATTCCTAGGATTAGTTCTAAGAGTGCATTCCAGACAAGTTCTGTGGATGACAGATTAAAGTACTCAAAGAAGGCTGATTTAAAAATCACATCAAGTTCAAGATGTAAAACTATGGCTCCTAAAAGACACATGAGGTCAAATTATAACCCAAATCCACCTCCAGTTGTTGATGACCCGAAGAAACTTTTGAGAAAACTCAAATCCCCTCTTCCTGAAAGTGGAACTCGAAAATTGGTAAAGACTACTTCTTTTCTTGATCAACTATTTATTGCTGAAGATCTTTCATTTTATATTCAATTCAAGCTATCCCTTTTTCGATCAAAGTTTGAGTCTTTTCTTTCAGAAGTAGTTTTTGACCCTATAAAGTTTGATTCTTACTTTCCTACTTCTAAATATTTGATTTGTAGACCTTCTTCTAAATATCTGTTTTCTAAAATCGATCAAAAGCTTTGGTCAAACTTTGATAAGCTCCAAGGCCTTGTTGACCAACTTCAAATCACCACTGAAAAGGCCTACATCCAATATCAAATTGAAATTTTGTTTACTACTACATCCTCTCCTGTACCTCCAAATACATCAGCCACCACATATGTTATTGTTAATCCACCACTTCCCCCTTTGACATCATCATCTCCATCAACACAACCCATTGTAGTTCCTATACAACTTCCTCCAACAATCATGGAAAGGTTTGCTCCTTTAGTATTTCCTGGTCAACTTGTAGCTCTACCTTAAAACTATGGCCAAAGACTTCCTCTTTTTGATGGCAGTCCTAAAATCACAGTGCAACAACATGTTGACAAACTGGTGGATTTCATTGATATAGAAGAGGTTGATGATGAAGATGCCAAAATGAGAATAATAACACAAACCTTTTCTAGGGATGTGAAAAATTGGTTTCTTAGTTTGGCATCTAATTCCATCAATAGCTCTCAGTGGTTGATAGAGTTGCTCTTAGCCCGATGGTAAGATAATATGAATCCATTACAAATTCTAGTGGAGTACAATTCCATGAAAAGAAATCTGAATGAGACAGTGCAAGAGTTCACAACTAGGTTCAATCTTGTGTACAATTCCATCCCTAATGACATGAAACCCCCTTGGTTTATAACTCCTTCACTATCATGATGCCTTTGACTCAGATACGGCTTATCATCTTAGGGAGAGAGATCCTACAACTTTGGAAGAAATGAAGAAGAACACAATGAGTGTGGAGGCTAATTTACTAATCAAGAAGTCCAAATTGAAACTTGAGAAACTGGAGAAGAAAGTCACCATTAAGGAGGAGTCTTCCTCTTCTACTGATGGTAAAATGGACACTCCCATAAATACCATGGAAAGAATGATGGAAAAGATGACCATCATTGACCGACAAGAGGAGCCTTCAATAAGGAATCCAAATTACCCGGACAAATTCATAAATAAGCAGAAAGAGCAGAAAACTCAAGATCCTCAGGGACAAGTCAAAACTCCATTTCTACAGAACTACACTCAAGCTTTGGAAGACGATGAAGAAGACATTCCTAAAGTTAATAATTTCTTTGAGGAAGATGAACTACCTACTTTTCTGACGAAGGAAGATCAATTTTCCTAGGAATCTCTTGTACAAAGTGATCAACAGCTTGTCCTTGCAAATGATGATTCATGGGAAATGCAGGCTGAAGAGTACCAATGGGGATATCAAAATGCTCTCAACCATTTGTAGAAGTAGTACAATTTGAGGAGAAGGAATGTGCATGTTACATTGCATCAGAAAAGGAAAAATGCTCAAAGGGATGCATAAGACAAAGAAGAAGGTTTTGCAGATCAAAATAGAGAAAAGGAGATTGTCATTCTAAGTTGGGACAAAAACAATGAAGCTTCCACCAACAATGTAAGGAAGGACAAGGAGACTAAAGCTGAAGGTAGGAGAAAGGAGTCTCATCCCAAAGAGTGACCTAAAAAGAAGGAAATCACTATGAAAGAGGTAGAAAAGCAATCCAATCTGTTTAGTTTAGAGAATTAAATATCAAAGTTTAAAGTTTCATATCCTCTAATTGAACTAGTTAAGAATGAAAAATACAAATACCAGATTGCTTAGATGTGGAAAGTAGATAAGATGTTAGACACGGTGAATGTTTCCGATGATGAGCCTAAAATTTTGTTTGGTCCAATTGTAGAGGGAAGTCCTAAAGATAATGAAGTCCCACCTTTCTATCTTAGTTTGAAACTCCATGTGTTTATCCTCCATAATGCCATGTTAGATTCCCAGGCCTCACATAAACTTATGCCAAAAGCCATTATGGACAAACTGGGATTACATATCACTCGACCATACCATGACCTCTATTCATTTGATTCAAGAAGAGTAAAAATCCTTGGTCTTATGGAAGACTTAGTAGTGTCCCTTGACCAAATTCCAACCAAAAATGTGTTGATGGATGTAGTTGTTGCTGATATACTTCCATGGTTTGGCATGTTTCTCTCACGGTCTTGGGGAGAAAATTTGAAAGGAACCTTGCAACTTGATTTCTCATATGCTACTATACTTGTATTTTTTCATATTAGAAAAATGTACCAGGAGAAGAAGATGAAATTCATGATTAGTAGTGTTAGAGTCGGTCTAGTTATCCCTCCGTTAGAGATCAAATCTCTTTTTGCATTTCTTGTTTAGGTGTCCCATCCATTTTGATCAGTTGCATTTCGTTAGGCATGCCATAACTCTGATGGAGTGGTTTGTGTCACTCATTACCCTCGTGCTTGGCACTGCTGGTTCAGGTCTATTCATTAAAATAAGTCTTCAAAGGTCATTTACAATCATGTTTTAAATTTTGAGGTCTTAGGTCTAGGGTTGAGTCAATTTTGTCTTGAAAAGTCTTAGAAGATCAGTAGGCCAGAGGGATGTCTTTCATAGATCATCACTTCAATAATTTTCATCATTGTACAGATAAAGTATGACTTCTCTTCAAAACTCTGTTTTGAAGATAAGTCACCATCTCATTTTTGTAAAAAATTGTCAAAATTTTCAGTTCTTCAATCATTCAAGTGCAGCCTTGGTCTCCTTTGCCAGAGCATATTAGAGCTATCCTTGCAAAAAAATTATCAGAGAAAATCATTATTTCAACCAATTTTAAAGGGGAAACCAAAAAGGTCAGATCCTATTAATTTTGAAAAAGTGTCAGCAACCAAACATAAGAAAATGGGTTTTGGGTTAAGCAAAAATCAACAAGGAGTCTATATGAAGATATTTCTCCTCATTTGCAACCCATTCCACATTCCAAGAGCAAAGAGCATTGTTCTAAGGTGATTTTGTGAGTTTGTGAGCAAATTGGGTTGTTTCCAAGGCGCGCGGCGCATCAGGTTGGGCGCACGGTGCATCAGTGGCGCGCGGCGCATCAGGCGACAAATTCCAGTGATATTTTACACACGCACGGCGCATCAGGAGCGCGCAACGCGTTAGGTGAGGCGCGCGGCACATTGAAGTTTATGCCCAGACTTTGTCCAAAACACACTTAAACACCTCTTCCACGCATCAAATCACAGGTAGGCTTACATTCATGGCTTGTTCTTGGTTTTTGAACGATTTATGTAAAGAAATTATGCTATATTTGCCATGAAAAACCAAGTGTAAAAACCCTCCTTGTCAGTTAATTTGTTGTAAGGATTTAAATGCCAAGATTGTTGTAGGGTTTTCAAAAATAACTGTTGCCAAGGTTTTCCTATTTCCTTTGTTTCCCATCCCCTATTTTCACCATTATTTTCCCCAATAATTCCTCATAAACCCCACACCATCCTCCCTCAAAATCCTAATCCCTCCCTTCTATTATAAACATATAATCCCTACCTCATCCCAAAACCCTAAAACTTCAAGATTTTCAAGTCCCTTCCCTTCCCTAAATTCTTTGTTTTATTTCTATTTTCCCCATTTCCCTAAATGTTTCCCTTTTCCTAACAATTCCCTTATCATTTGTGTCCCCTTGGTCACAACATTTTGAAAAAAAGAAAAAGTCTACAGTCAATTTCGCACACAGTTGTATATCATCATATATATATTCCAGCTACCTTGTTTCTAAAAGAACATGTCAGAGACCGAGTCAGTATATGAGCATGATTATGATAGTGACTCTACACCGGAGGTAAATGTACCTAATGTGCCACGGAGATATCACAAAGGTGGCAAGAGTGGACAACATGTTAGGGAGGAGCCTACTTCTTTGGCTCAATTGCAAGCTTGCCCACTTGCAATGGATTTTTTTCGGCGCCAATCATGTTACCAATATTGTGAGATGATCTCACAAACTCAGCATCATTGGGAACTAGTCCGTCTATTTGTCCTTAACCTATAGGATGGTCATGTAAACCTTGCCGGAGTGGATTTTACCTTGTCACCCGACACTATTTCTCAGGCCACCGGGATACCAAATGTAGGGGAGGAATGGAGCAAACGCCAAATGCTAGATAGGTATTACTATGAGCCATATATCAAGCCCAGATATATCAGACACTTGAGCGCAGCCTTTCCTTTGAGATTCTTGAAAGATGAGTTTTCACCGTTGATGAAACTCATCATTTGGTATTTCAGCTGTGAGGGCAGATTCTCCCATCTCTATGCGTACCATGTCCGTTTGTTGATGCATTTCACATGGGTACGTATCATGAACATTCCATTTTTCATGTGTTGAAAAATAGAGAGGATGGTGCCTTTAGTACAGAGGAAGAGCTCGGCATATCAGCATAGGAGCATATATCACTATGCCTTGATCAAAATCATAGTGATGCATTAGTTTGCACAGCAGGGTATTGCTTGGGAGGATTTCATCTCCCGTGATTACTTTTCTGCACTACAACCTCCTCCAGAGATAGCTCATGATGAGGGAGGGCCTTCACAGCAGTTTGACATTCCTGAGACTGAGCATGTTGATGCTCCAATATATGTGACATATCAGAGAGGCCACACGACCTTATTTGCATCCGCACGACAAGTACTATCTCCACCCAGGGTGGAAGGGGTCTCGTTGACATCATCAGCACAGTGAGTATTATCTCCACATCATGTGTAAGGGGTCTCGCCTCCATCTTTAGCACAGGTACAGATTCAAGATAGGGGCAAGAGACCCATGGTTGATGAGGGTCCTTCAGGAGGTCAAGATATGGGTATCATTGATGTTGATGCTAGTTTCGCCTAACTCGGAGCTCAAGGAGATTATCCGAGAGCAGAGGGCCGAGAATGAGTCGCTGCAAAAGAAATTGTAGATGGCTAAATGGGTGATCAACTACTTGGAGTAGCGCAACAAATAGCTGGAAGATGAGCATGAACTTTATGAGTTGTGGAAGATCCGGGAAGACCGGGAATTGGCCCGAAGAAGACCCGGTGATTTAACACCTATTGATCGAGAATCAATGCTCATCCGGGTAAACACTCATTTGGAGAAGTTGTTGGTGAAGGAAAATAGGGACAAATACATGCTTCACCATATGAAAACTCACTATTGGGCTCGCATGCATGTGTGCAAAGCGAGAATGAAGATCCTCAAGAGGCGTTTGAGCAAAGCACAAAAAAAACGCAAAAGGCCCGATCCGCTTCGAGTTTTGGCTGAGGCTTCATTAGTTGAGCATGATACATGATGGAGGGTCTTCACTCCAAATTTGGGAAAATCTGGAGAAAATTTTGTCGTTTCAAAATTTTTGGCTTGCGAAACAGGTTTTTTGGCTCTACGCGTAGCGCGCAACGCACGACCCATAAGATGGGGAGGTCCAAATCACAGATGGCTTATAGTTTCGGATTTATCATGATGAAATACACATGCTCAGCCATTTCCAAGACATTTCATCAAGTTCTGGGTCACCAAAAGGCTCAAAAACATCATGAAAATCACCTTTCTGCCACTTTTTGCACCAGTAGGAAGTACTTATGGGAGAATGCACTTTTGGAGGGTCAAATGGACACCCAATTGGAAAATGCCACTTGGGTTAGAAAGTAGACATCCAGTGCTTTCCAACAAGCCAACCGGAGCTCAATTTGAATGCTGGGAAGTGCCCCAAAAGTAGGTGGAAAGGCACGCAATGCACAGGGCTCAGGGGCGCGGCACACAAGGTTTTTGGGCACAGTTTTTGTCCTCAGCTTAGCAAATGAAGCCAATTTGACCAGTTTTGACTTGTGATGGGATTTTTCACCCTTCTTGATGTAATTATTGGAACTTTATGTTGTTTTGACACTTATTTACCGATTCTAGATGATTCATTCATAAAATAGCAAAAATGTAATGAATGAATTGATTTCCTAGCTTATAGAAGCAAGTTGTTTTGACTGCCTAGATTGTAGTGCTTAGTTTAGAATTGGTTGAAACAGCTCCTAGGATGATGAGATATACCCCTAGAGGCAAGGGAATGTGTTGGATTGCCTATATTATGTATTTTCTTATTCATTTTCATGGTTGGACTCTTAGGAATAGCTTGACACTATATTGTACATATCTTATCTGCATTTTGGCAAAGGAAAGACCAGGGTTTTGCAGCACTATTTGGGATTCATGCGGCTTTATGTGTTGATGGTGTGTTTCTCTCAGTACTTGTAAGTTGTGTATGTGTACCACTTTCTTTATTTAATCTTCTGTAATTAAACAAATGAAGTGTTAAGGTAGAATCCATGAACTTGCTATGCTCTGCCTTTAAATTTGTTAAATTTTCTATGTTTTCTTCAGTTTAAGGAGAATCCTTGAGACTTCCTTGCTCTCCTTAGCTCCTCACTAGTCTGATCTACCCATCTCACTTGCTTTAAGGCATCAAAACAATCACCTATCTTGCCTCAAGTAGACCTCTGCAAAAGCTATGCCTCATCCCCGGACCCAAAATTGCCTTTCCCTTGAATTCAACAAAATCTTAAAAAATCAATTCCAAAGTCCTTGTACTTCATACCTAGCCTAACATTAGTCACAAATTCATTCATCTTGACCTCATTGATTATATTTTTCCGAGATTGACCCGGAGAGAGCAATCTCCTATCCTCGTAGGGCTAGCTACGAGGCTGAGCGTGGTTTGGTGTAGCCTTGGGTCTTACCTTATTTCAGCCTAAGGTAGATTTCAGTGCTAACATAGTGGCAACCATACTGGGAAAGAAATATCAAATGGTTTGCTTGTTGATGAGTTTGTTTCACAAGTCTTAGACAGAGTCTGAAGTCATGCCAGGTAGCTTTCGAAATGCTTTTTCTATGCATAAGCGGAAGTAGATAAATGTTGCTTCAGTCGATATCCGGTTAGCTTGTGGAAATTTGATTTGAAAATTACCCCAGTACTTTTGTTCATTCTAGACCTTTCGATGATTGAGTCTAGAAAACGATTGGCTGAATTATTTTAGTTCTTTTGATCTTCTGATAAACACATTGGCTTCAAAAAGACATACAAGAGCTAATCCAGATCTGAATCCACCTCCTATTTACAAAAATCCAAATTTGATTCAAAAAATCCTCCGTCAAGAAAGCTCGGCGACTCCCTTGGTTAAATCTCATTCATGTCCTGCAATTTTTGAATACCGTGAAGAACTTGCTTTCGACGAAAAGTTTGAATTGTCATTGTTTAAAACCAAGTCTGAAAACGCTCTTGATTCTATTGCTCCAAATCCTGACTTTGCTGCAGCTCTTGAATTTGAAAGGCACAATAAATTAATTGGAAATTTTATCTTGAGGCACCTTCAGACTGACATCCAAGCTGCCAATCTTGCTGATTTCTTAGAAGCTATATCTACAAACATTGGATCCACTGTGACGGCATCTACCTCTAGAATTCCTACTGAACCGCCTTTCATTCCCACCATTCCTGTGCAAACTATAATTACTTATTCAGAATCTGCAGCCAATTCCCCTCCTTCATCCCACATCGCTTCTCCTCCGCATACACCTCCGCATACTCCTCATACAGAAACTACACCCACTCCACCAACAACACCTAGAGTAAATCCACCTAGAGCAATGGTTGCTCATTTCGCACCTCTTGCTTTATCTCAGAAATTGCATGATATGCCCGCGGACTATCAGAGTAAGATTCCTTTATTTGATGGCACTCCTCAAAGTGTGTCCGCTCAGTAGCACATTGACAAAATGGCAAATTTTTGTGATTTATATGAGATTGATGAAGAGGATGTAACTATGTGATTGTTTGTGCAAACATTCAGAGGAGAAGTAAGAAAATGGTTCAGAGGCTTGGGAGCCAGAAGTATACCTACATTGGCTGAACTTCAGAAGTAGTTTCTAGATCGTTGGGAACTCAGGAAGGATCCGCTTCAGATCAATGCCGAGTACAATAATATCAAACACAATCATGGCGAGTCTGTCCAAGACTACATTATCAGGTTCAATATAGTTTATATTGCTATTCCGGATGATTTGAGACCATCTAGAAAATCAGCTCTTCTCAAATTCCCGGATGGCTTTGATCCGGAGATGGCTTATTCATTACGGGATAGAGATCCGCCTACTTTAGAAGATATGCAAAAGATTGTTGTTAATGTTGAGGCAAATCTGAATGACAAGAGAGCACGGTTGAAGGCAGAGAAAAGAGTGACTATAAAGGAAGAATCTACATCAAAACCACCTTGGCTTCGTGAGATGGAAAAAATGTTCAAAAGAATGAATCTTGACAAATCAGAACCGCAGGTTCGTAATCCAAATTACCGTGGCCAGCAACAACCTCACTTCAGAATTAAGCAGCATGAACAAAGAGTATAAGAGCCGGCAACCCAGCAACCGATCAAGACTCCTCTTTTGCAGAATTTTGTGAGTCAAGATTCAGATGAAGATGCTGATGTAGTAGGGGACCAAAACCACTTCTTTACTCCTAATGATCTGCCCATTTATATCACTGAAGAAGAAGAGTATGGAGAAATTTCAGGCGCCCAGCAAGATGAAGTTTCTATCTTAACTAATGATGCAGATTTAGATGATTACCAAAGAGGATATTTGAATGCCTTGTCCACTCAACAAAAGCAGTATTCATTGAGAAATCGAGATGTGCCCATCAATCCAATTCAAAAAAGAAAAGAAGCTACAACACCAAAGACGGATTCATCGATACCACAGAAGAAAGGAAAGGAGACAATTGATCCCACAACTAGCAAGATATCAGCAGCAGAAAGGACAAATCAGGCAAGTATAATCAAAGATAGGAGAGAAGTTTTGGTCAAAGAAGTTGATGAAGTTTCAGCATTTAGTTTGGAAAATGAAATTTCCAAATTAAAAGTATTTATTCCTTTAACTAAAATCATGAAAAACAGCACCTACCGAGGTCAAGTCTCTAAAATTTTGAATTTTGATCCCATGTTCGACACGGTGAACGTTGAAGATGATTAGCCAGAATTGATATTTGGGCCTGCATTGGATGGTGAGTCCCCTGATAGTGATGTTCCTCCCTTTTATATCAGTTTGAGATTGCATGAATATGTTTTGCATAATGCTATGTTCGATTCGGGTGCTTCGCACAATTTGATGCCAAAGGCGATCATGGAGAAGCTGGGGTTAGACATTAAAAGGAAATATCATGATTTGTATTCATTTGATTCCAGCTGTGTGAGATGTATCGGGCTCATCAAAGATTTGGTTGTTAGCTTAGACCAAATTCCAGTGAAAAATGTCTTGATGGATGTGGTTGTGGCGGACATTCCTCCACATTTTGGTATGCTACTTTCAAGATCTTGGGGGGCTAAGTTGAAGGGTACTCTACAGTTATACTTCTCTTATGCTACAATTCCAATCTTTGGTCAAATGAGAAAGCTATATAGAGAGCAAAAGATGAAATACATGATAACCAGCAAACAGAAGCCAATCAATCATCCTGTAAATTATGTACATACAGATTTGGAGTCGTTTGTTTTATTTGCTGATAGTTTTAATGATCTAGATAGTCAGTTAGTTCAGGCGGAAGATATACCAGAGATCACTGAAAATTTCAGAGAAGTTCTGCAAAAGGAAAGAAGAGAAAAGAAAGCTATAATGGAGAAAACAGCTGAAGATAAGGGGCAGCAAACAGAAAAAACAGAGCTAACACAATTTGAACACTTGGAAGAAGATGAAGATGGTATTTGGACCATGGATTTTGATGGCATAGTAGGTAGTGATGGTGCTGGTATTGGTGTGTGGATTCGAAGTCCCTTTTCCGCTCAAGATAAAGTTCCAAGCAAGGTGAGAGTGTGTTCCTATAAACTAGCATTTGATTGTTCAAATAATGAGGTGGAATATGAGGCTCTCATTGCTAGCCTAAAGATTCTTAGAAAGCTGAAAGTGAAGAAGATTGCGGTCTATGGTGATTCCGAGTTGGTGATAAATCAAGTTAAGGGTGAGTTTCAGGCCAAGCATCCTTGTATGAGGGCATATCGAAATGCAGTCTTAGATATTTAGAAGTTATTTTCTGATCATACCTTGACATGTGTGCCTCGCATACAAAATGGTGTTGCTGATGGACTTGCTAAGGCAGCAAGCAATTTAAAATTTGCAATGAATTCTAGCAACAAGTTTGAGATTCATGTGAAACACCGTCCCACCGTTCCAGACAATCAGCGATGCTGGCAAGTTTTTCAAGATGATGAAGAGATCAATTAGTTTCTGCAAAATAAGGGTAAGTTCAAAGATACCTCAATAGATACTGAACATGATGATGGTAGTGATAATATACAAGTAAATAAAATGGATGTGCTGCAACTTAAAGACAAATTTATTCCTAAGGGATTGATTCGTTTAGAGGAGTTGTTTGACCAAGATGATGTGACCCGCAAACAGACATTGAGACCAACTGAAAAGGGTGTTGAAGAGGTAAACATTGGGACAACTGAGAATCCCAAGAGGGTAAAGCTATCAAAGTCATTGTTGCCAAAGGTAAAAGTAGAATATGTGAAATTGTTGTCTTTATTTTCTGATGTTTTTGCATGGGATTACTCAGATCTAAAAACATATGACACAAATATCATTCAACATACTATTCCTATTAAGCCAAATTAGAAGCCTTTTCGTCAAAAGTTTAGGAGAATCAATCCGAAGTTGCTGCCATCAATTGAGAAAGAGGTAAATAGATTGTATAAGTCAGGAATCATTGTGCCTATCCAATTTTCAGATTGGATATCAAAATTGGTGCCCGTAAGGAAGAAAACAGGTGAGATCCGTTTATGTATTGACTTCAGAAATTTGAATAAGGTGTCCTTAAAAGACAATTATCTGCTGCCCAAAATGGACCATATATTGTAGCAAGTAGTTGGAGCATCAAGGATGTCACTACTCGACAGCTATTCAGTATACAATCAGATTTTAGTGCATGAAGATGACCGTGACAAGACAGCATTCACCACTCCATGGGGAACATTTCATTATGCAAATATGCTGTTTGGTTTGAAAAATGCAGGAGCCACCTTTCAGCGCGCAATGGACATGGCTTTCGCCAATGAGAAAGATGTATTTTTAGTTGTTTATCTTGATGACTTAACTGTGTTTTCAAATTCTGATGAGGAACATTTGTATCATTTGAAAATTGTTTTCCAAAAGTGCAGAAAATATGGCATTTCGCTGAATCCAAAAAAGAGTCTTTTTGCCATGGACGAGGGCAAACTTCTTGGCCATATCATATCTAATGACGGAATCCATGTTGATCATGCAAGTGTTGAAGCCATCCAGCAAATTGAACAGCCTCAGAATAAGAAAGAAATATAGTCCTTCAATGGTAAACTGAATTTTCTGCGTCGCTTCATTCCAAATCTAGCAGAGCATCTTAGAGAAATCACAAGCATGCTCAAGAAGGACAGTCAGGTAAAGTGGACCGAAGAGGTGGTGAAATAATTTAATTTAGTGAACTTAGCTCTTTCTTCAGCTCCTATTTTGATCAGCCTAGACTACACTCAGGATTTTATTTTGTTCTCATTTGCTTCTGAGCACACGTTGGCAGTTGTATTAATGCAGAAGAGGGAAGGTGTTGAAAAGCCCATTGATTTTTTCAGTCGGATTATAAGAGATGGAGCATTGAAATATAACATCATTGAGAAGCAATCACTTGCGCTTTTAAAGGCCTTGAAAGATTTCCGTGTGTATATATTGCATTCCCATATTCTAGCTTATGTTCCTAAAGCAGTAGTTAAAGATATTTTAGTACAGGAAGATCTAGAAGGCAGACGGGGTAAGTGGATTGCTACATTTTTAGAGTATGATGTAGAGATTAAACCCACCAAGCTGATCAAAGGTCAAGGACTCGCCAAGTTAATGGCTGAAACAAATTTGCAAGTCCTAGACATAAATTTGATTGCTACCATGTCCGATGAAGATGAGGAGAATCCATCCGTTCAGGTATCTGAAATGTTTCTTTCTTCTCCTTGGTATGTTGACATTTTATATGTACTTCAGCATTTGTCTTCACCTCCTGGAATGCCTAGAAACAGAAGTAGAACTTTGAAATTGAAAGCTGCAAAATTCTGCATACTAGATTTCGCATTGTTTTGGAAAGACCCTGGTGGAATGTTATTGAATTGTTTGGTCGAGGAGGAAGCTGAAAGAGTCGTGGAAGAATTTCATAGAGGGGACTGTGGAGGTCATCTGTTTTGGAAGACCACAGCAAACAAGATTCTAAGGGAAGGCTATTATTGGCCTTCATTATTTTCAGATGTATATAAGGCTGTTAAAAATTGTCATGAATGCCAATTTTTTGAAGGGAAACAGAAACTCCAGCCTTTGCCTCTCAAACCAATTGAAGTCAGCGCACCTTTTCAGTAGTGGGGATTGGATTTCATCGGCGAAATTCATCCGGCATCATCAAGACAGCATAGATGGATATTGACAGCCACAGACTACTTCACGAAATTGATTGAAGCGATTCCTACTCGACAAGCTACGGATGCAGTAATTATCTCTTTTCTTGAAACCAATATTTTGTCACATTTTGGATGTCCAAGTAAGTTAATCATAGATAATGCAGCGACATTTAAGTCAAAAAGGATGGTCGAGTTTTGCTATAAGTACAATATTAGCTTAGGACATTCAACTGCATACCACCCTCAAGGAAATGGATTGGAGGAGTCATCTAATAAATCTTTGGTCAATATCATTAAGAAATTGTTGGAAATTAATAAAAAGGGTTGGCACAAGAAATTAGTTAATGCACTATGGGCTGATAGGGTGAGTCAGGAGAAGTCTATTGGTATGTCTCCTTTCGATTTGGTGTACGGGACATACACGGTTTTTCCTACTTCGCTTGTTGTTCTGGTAGTCAAATTGCTTCAGGAAGCCGGTAGTGAGGAAGATCCTATGCAAAGAAGGATTAATCAGATGATTCATTTACAACAGAAATGGGAGGAGGTATTTCAAAATACTTTCAAGTTGCAGGAGCACATAAAAAAGATTTATGACA
>APFE031701623.1:0-21475 GCA_000404065.3 Pinus taeda | reverse complement strand
TTTTCTTGGTAAAGAACCCTGCTTACCATTCAAAGACAAAGCACATTGATGTTCAGTATCACTTTGTGAGGGGTATGGTAGAAGACAAAAAAGTTGTTGCTAGTAAAGGTGGACACTTTGAAGAATACTGCAGATGCATTGACAAAATCTGTGAGCTCTGAGAAGTTCTCTTGGTGTAGAGAAACAATGGGTGTTTTAGGGCTGAAAAAATGACTAAACTCTCCTGTGGCCCCCTGTGGAAAGAAAACAACAAGTGGGAGATTGTTGGGTTGTGTTATATTCTTTCCATGACTAACCTACGTAGTGAACCGGGGGGTTAAAGGGGGGGTGGAGTCCCCCCTTCATTGCGGCGATTGCGCAGTGGGGGGTCATAGGGGAAGTGGTAGCCCCACTTGTCCGGGGGGTTTGAGGGGGGCGGGTAGCCCCCCTCTACGAGGTCTGGGGCAGCGCCCCGAGAAATTTTTTTTTTTGGACCCTATATTAGGTTGGGCGAACCTACCTATGGTTTTCGGTCCATGGTTTTGGACGCGATGGTTTTTTGGTCCATGGTATTGGATGCTTCGGCATGTCTAAATATGTATTGTAACATTGAAAGGAACAATAATGAAAAATCAAGTTGGTAGTCCCAGTTTTGGGATGTAGTGGGAAATCTCTGTGTATATGTGTTTTATGTGTTATGCTCTCGCATTGTTTATTTTCTTTGTTTTAGAATTCGTATGCAAGTAATTTCTGTACAGGGTTAAAACCTACAAGCACTAGTATGCAGGTGCTAACCTACAAAAGGCTACAACCTTCTCTTTTCTCCCAGGGATTACGTTTCATAAATCTTCAGACTGGCTCCATAAATACAAAATAATCACCACTACAATACAATCATTAACTCTGAATCACCCAACAACTAAATCACTGAAACTTTGTCATCAAAACAAAACCACCAAAACAGAGAGCAAATCCTATAACTATGCAAAAACCACTAGAACCAACAACAACATCAAACATCAAATCTCATAATGTATACGCTACTTGACTGTGTCGAACCAACGTGTATATGCCCTTTCACCAAAGAGAATCCACGTACAGATCTGAAAATAATTACTTATACCTTCGCTACAATTTTCAACTTTAGATATACCCAGAACATGAGATATACAGGATAAAACATGTGTCAGTATTCAGATCTATTCATGATCATACCATATAATTATAATGCATTTTAGTCTTCATGATCCCGGTCCATCGACCTTCATCAACCACATAGGTGCATCCTTGGTTCAGATCAAGCAAAGCATCACAAACCCATAACCAGCATACTAGATCTCACACTTCATCAGATATTCATCACTTGCACACTTACTCCCTCTTGGCCTAATGATATTCTCCTTATATAGTCTTAGGACTTACTCAATACCATGGTCCAAAACCACGTAGAACCAATACCTTGGACCCAATACCTGGGGTCAACACTTCGGACCAAATACCACAGACCAAAACTTAGATTCCCAACATGTATGCGCCTTTCCTTCTGTAATCATGTGTGTATACGTATACGCAACTTGGTATATGGTAAACCTGCATGTATATGCATTATTGTCACAACGAACCTACGTATACCTCTCTAATCATTCTATATGTACTATGATCTATCATCTGAGTGAGTTGCCATCAAGGACAACACCTGTATCATAATGCCAACATCATGAGCCTTGAGACATTGGGCAACGTAGCTAAGAAAGGCAATTGCATGTTAAATGACATATAGGGCCTTTGAGGAGACCCAAACTGCGGAGTCCATCCTTTGGATTTTGCCCCCATAGTGGAGGATTTTGTCCATATGGAACCCGGTTTTGTCCCCATTGAGGGTTACTTTACTCATAAGGTGGATTTAGTCCAAGATAGGCTTGATATTGCCCTGCCATATTCCATTGATAAGCATTGTACGTGGCGTACAGGTTATAAGGTTGTTGAACCTGTTGACCCTGGATGTAAGGAGATTGACCCTGCTGCAGCAGGGGTTGAACTTGACCTTGCAAAGGCTGACCTTGTTGATACGCATATAAAGCTTGTTGCTGCCAAGATTGACCTTGTTGTTGCAAAGGCTGACTTTGCTGTTGTAAAGGTTGACCTTGTTACTGCAAAGGTTGGCCTTGTGAGGACAAAGGTTGGGAGGACTACTGAACAAACTGTGTCTAAGACTGCAAAGGTTGTTGCGACTGCGACAAAGGTTTCCCTTGTTGTTGTAGCAGTTGCGCTTGTTGCTACAATGCTTACCCTTGCTCCTGCAAGGATTTCCCTTGTAGCTGCAAAGGTTGCCCTTGTTGCTGCAAAGGTTGTTCGTTGCTACAATAGTAGCTAAATAGTGCTTGGGTTTATACCCTAAGGGTATTGATAGTTCCCAAATTGGATATGGCCATATCCACCAGGAATAGTGGATTGACCAAGTTGAACATAAGGTCCAGCTTGCGGAATGTAAGGCAGATTAACCAAGACTTGTGAACCATATGGGACATAATCCGATTGGAGTGGGGCCTGAGCCATGTAAGGCTATTGATATGGGATGTTACCTGACCTCGATAAACCAACAAGGTTAGGAATAGCACCATAATAAGGTTGATTAACTCCAACCGTGTGAGTTTGTAATCCAATCACATTGGTTTCGCCTAACATAAGAGGAGTATTTGGATCTTTCCCACCAGGCGATGGCACATGTTGTCCACTCATTGGAGGGATAGAAAAACTTACTGAGACCTGACCTGAGATAATTGGTTGAACCTGAAGAGTTGGTTGAAACGATGAAACAGGTTGAACCAGAAGAGTTGATTGAAATGATGAAACAGGTTGAGACAGAATGGTAGGTTGAACAGGAACTAAAGTGACTTCAATTTGTACAATGGTTCAAGAGGTCATGTTCAAAATGAACAGACCTAATGTAGGCATAGCATTGGAAGACCAAATGGGGTTCTGATACAATGACGAGGCACTAGGAGTTCCCGAAACTAACTAATCTAAATTGGTATAGCCATGTGGCAACATGGGTCCACTAGTTTCATGATAGGAGAGAGATGGGACTCTTCCTGTATAAGGAAAGCCTTATGGAGGGAATTCATATCCCTTCTCATCATCCACGTGAGGAGTATGGGTAGCAGAAACTTCTGAATGAATTAGAGAGGAGATTGGAATTTCACCTTCTAACTCCATGGATGGAAACAATTGGTGACAAGGAACCTGAGATGTATGAGGAGATAACTCCAAAGGAATATTAGGCCGATCGTACGAACTATAAGGGCGTTAAGGAGATATCACAACTGGATCAAACAATGGATTCGTTGAATAGACAAATAGCCCTTGTGGATTTTCAGGAGTATGTGGACTCTCAGGGGTCTGAATAGGATTATGAGAGGAATCTGGATCAGATTCTTAAGGTGACCAAGAATCTGATGGAGGCGGATGAGAAGAAAAAGGTTGGATACTCAGAACAATTCCAAGTTCAAAGCCTTGATCCTCAAGCGACTGAGGAAGTTCCAGATGAACTCCTTGGGAGGACCCTTCAGTATCAGATAATTAAGGGCAATTATGAGATGGACTCAATGGTTCAGCCATGATGACTTCCTCTCAACAGAAAAGAGGAAAGGAAAAAATCGTTTAGGGCTTTAACAATCTTGAAATTAACAAGAAATTACTCAATTTCGGTCTAAGAAGCAACTACTTGGGATCGATATGTTTATCGTGGGCAGTTATTTTTAGAAACAAAAACTTTGCCTTTTCATCTTTTAAGAGTCAAGAAAAGGCTGAAAAGGTCACTCTAGTCGCTTTCAATAGTTTTGCGAGCTTCAAAGGACGTTACTCGATGATCTTTTCAAATTTAAAGTGTCTGGAAAGATCAAAATGACTGCTCAGGTGAATCTAGGTAAAAGGAGTACCAAGTAACCGTGAACTACAATATACACCTTAGCAAATAAATTTACCAAGGACTTGACGTACGTACAAGTAATCTCCCTGAATGTTGTGTTCGATGTATCATGTTTACAGGGTGGCAGACTCGGTTGCTTATGGATAAAGGTTTGCAACCTATGGGGGTCTCCCTTTATATATGTGATGGTACAAGGAGAACAAGTCTGTGCTACCGATGTCTAATGCCGAAGTGAACGACAACTGCTAAGTTTTAAAGACGTCAGAACACGTCTCTAACCTAGACCACTAGATATAAACATTAATGTTTCAAATTCTCCTTAGGTTAAATTGATAGATTTTAAAGTTGATCTTGTAATTATGTTTCAATTTCAACACCTTAACGATGTTACATGTTCCTAAAATGCACACTAGATGATGAAATGAAATCCTTCAACTCAATGAAAACTATCTATGTAGGGAAGAAGATCACTCAAATCATGCATCAAACCAAATTCAAAAATGCATCCATGACAATCTCCAAACTCTAAATGCAAAATATGAAATCTAATCTTTCATATGATAAGCAAATGCAATGCCAAAACAAATCTTAAAGAAAATTTTCTTTAAGATATAATGATGATTTTTTCTCTTTTCAAAATGCAACTAATGTAATCTAGTGCAAAGTAAAAGAGAATGCAAGCAAGCCAATAAATATGAAAATATCTTTCACATCAAGGAGCTCTTTCACCTTTTAAAACACAAAAACTTCAAAACAAAACACTTCCTTTTGATGCCAATGAGACAATCAATTTGTAATCTATCGTTCGTCAAATGAAGCTTAAGTGACTTTCACGATATCCACTAATGAAAACAACTTAAGGCACAAGAACCAAAAAGTGATATGCAAAGTATGTATGGACACACAAAGACTCTTTAACATAGGCAATTGATCTCTTAGTTCCGATGGGAAGACCAACGAGTGGATGAAGGTTGACCTAGAAGACCTAGAACCCTAAAAGGATAATCAAACTTCAAGCACACTCAAACAAAGTTAAAATACAATTGCAATTAGACAATAACAAAGTCAATGAAGAGCACACTAGTAAATCACAGGGAGAAGGTAAATAGAACTGAAAATAAGAAATAAAACCCTAAATTTCTTAATTTTCTATAATCGTCGCACCTGTCAGAAGGAAAGTAGCGATCATCGCTATTGTAACTAGCAAAACTGCAATATCATCGCAACTGTTAGGGTCAAACCCGCGATGGTCGAGGAAAACAAAAAAGAAACTTAAAATATTCAAGAATAGTTCAAATTAACAACCTTCAGACATCTACCAGAAAGTGACTCTAACTCTAGACAAGCAATGAAGTCTAAAAATGAATGGTTGATCAAACTCGTCAAAAGACAAGGTGAATAAAGAGAAGGAAAGGGTCATAAGCTCCCCAGTGGAGTCGCCATTTTGTTGACAAGCTTAATCCTCTCTGTGGATAGAGACGATCCCTCTAGCCCAATGAGTGGGTCTAGCAACTGAAGTGACAATCAACTAGACATCTTCCTAGATTATAATTGAAAAGTAGAACGAGAGAGATGACGTACCTCGCTCTGATGCTATTCCGATTTCCTTTGTTGAGATCCTCGAACCGCATGTGTCGCGGACTTGTTCCTACTTCTTTCAGTGCTTATATACCTACACAAGTGATCAAGAGACAATGAAGCATGCCAAAACCAATAGAAATCCAATAATAACCTACTTAGTTGATCAAGGAATGTGAAGCTAATACATACATATATTTTGGGAAGATGAAACAACAATTTTATATTATTTAAAGAACAAAGGGAAGCTTACAACCATAGCCTTGATGTTAAAAGGCTCTCCTTAAGTGGTAATCCAAGTGCAAGCCAAGAAACTCTCCAAACAATCCTTCTCCAAGTCTAATGAATAACCTCTAAGCACAAGCTCAGCATGAGGGTACAAAAGGACATAGATCAACCATTTGGGAATGTGATAGGATGAATTTATAGGCTGGGAGAGGGAGTTAGGACTTCTCCAAAGATAGGATTAGGCCCACATCTCAAGGAGGTAGCTCATAGGGATGAGACCCAGAGGTCAAATTAGAAGGATTCGACCTCATCTATGCGAAACCACCTCCAACTCGCTGCTCTAGAAGCTTCTAAAACATGAAGCTTCTCGTCCTCTTTGGGAAAACTTCCTTTTTTGAGACCATCACAGGTATGAAATAGAACAAAGTGATGCCATCGTTGGCTTAACACGGTGCAACAGGTGATCACCGCGGTTATGAGCTTCATAAGGGCAATGACCCTCATTTTAGGGTTTGAAGAGCTATTTCTTCAGGGAAAGCTCCAAATATTTTCCAAGCAAAGTTAAAGGAGGGATATGAACTATATACATGGATGAGGATACTGTATAATGATCATGTTTCAGGCACTTCAGGGTGTGTCACAGGGAAGTGCATGAGGCATGAAAAAATAATGTGCAACACTCCATGTTCCTAAACATTCACTTGTACAAAAACCACATAATCATGTTCCATTTCCAATGCCCTAGGGTGTTGTTTCTTTATAATTACAAACAATCAAGTAATATTAGTGTATATAACATATGTTAGAATGATACCAATAATTAAAAATATATATAGGAAAACAAAGACAACTTAAGTGAGAGTCAGAAACAAAGACAACAAATCAATGATGAAGCTTTTGCAATTTATCAATATGTTTATGAGTATGTTGAAAAAATATAGGAAAATTGTTAGCATTCTTGACATGTAGAAATAGAGACACTTTGTGAGATATATACTCATAACCAACAAAAACAACCCATTCTTATTTCGGCTTCGTGAGTATGTCACATTCTTTCTTGATTTTACTTGGAGACCACAAGTTTGGTGTGGATGGACACTTTCCCTAGCCCAACTAATTAGAGACCATAATTTAATCTATAAGGGGTTCGAAGTTGAGGAATTAGTGGTTAACACATTAGGGGTTAAGAGGTTATTGACCATCCAAACATTAGGGGTAGTTAGGAGTTGGTATTCTAGATGGAGCAATCAACTTAGTTGAGAGCGAGAAACAAAAACAACAAATCAATGATGAAGCGTGTGCAAATTTACCAAGATAATTATGGAATATGTTGAAATTTTTTAGAAAAAATGTTACTTTACTTGACATGTAGAAAGAGATATAATTTGTGATATATGTAGTCACAACTAACAAAAATAACCTATTCTTATTTTGCCTTCATCATTATGTCATATTCTTCCTCGATTTCACTTGGTGACCACACAATATTTTAAGTCAATGACAACTTTCCCTCTAATCCCTAGCCGTTAACCCACCCCTACCCTATAAACCATTAACTAGCCCTAACCATTTAATTTGGCCTAACTCCTAACCTCTTAGACCCTATCACCCTAATCCTTAACACCTTAGCCCTATTCCCCCTAATTAAGCCCTTAAACCCCTAACCCCTAAGCCCTTAACCCTTAAAACATAAACCATTCAACCCTAAACTCTTAACCAATAACCCCTTACCCACTAAGCCACTAAACTATTAACCCCTCACTCGTCTCCTAACACCTTAATCCCTAACCCTAAACCCCTAATCCCTACTCCCTAAAACCCCATTAACCTCTAAATCCCCTAGGACCTAAACCCCCTAAACCTAACTTGAACCCTAACCTAATAACCCCTAACCCCTTAACCTATTAACCACTAACTCTAACTTATAATTTGAAGTTGAATTTCTTAATAGTTGAATACTTTAAGATTTTTAAAGACATAATTTTATGATACATTTTAGGTAAAAAAAATTGTTGATATTGTTTCAAATTTAATATTTATTAATAAAAAATTTATAAATTTTAATTATACAAATAGATTTAAAATTTTCAAATTACACACACCAAGACATATTAACTTTGAAAAATATAAGATATATATATATATATATATATATATATATATATATATATATATATATATATATATTATTCGTTTGATTAAAAATAATATTTTCTATTATTTAAGAAATGTTTTATAATGTAACTTTTATTGAATACATTTATTAAATTTTAAAATTTATTAATTTTAATTTTACATATCCACTTAAAAAATATCTAAAGCCCATATATACATATATATTATAACCTTAACCCTTTAATCCCTAACCCCTGAGATCCTATCCTTGTAATAGTTAATACCTTAACCACATTCCTCCTAATTAAGCCTTGCAACTTGTAACCCTTAATCCCTTAACCCCTAACTCCTAAACCCTTAACTAATAACCTCTCACCCCATAAGCCCATAAACTATTAACCCCTAATTTACCCTAACCCCTTAATTCTTAACCCTAAACCACTTAAACCATAAACCCTTAATTTACAAAAAAAATATGCAATATAATGAATAACTTACCAAGGAACACTATTCATGCCTACCTTCAAGGTATCCAAATTATCTACAATGTTGTTTAGTTGTTTTTATTAAAAGTCTCCTATTGTAACTTTGCATTTCTTACAATGAAAATAATATTATTTTTCCTTACCAAATTTTCAATATTGATTATCTTCAAAAATCAATTGCAGTTTAATTAATTGTAACGCAACTACTAAATTATTTCTGAGCAAAAAACAACCCTTATATATATAGTCATATTTTCAACATCCACAAATTATGGAGAAACGTCGTATAACAGTAAAAAAAAATTGGCCTCGTCAAACGTTGGTATTCCGACATTGTTACGGTTGACTTGGTCAACTGTTGAAAAGCTGACGAACGTCACATACACGTTGGGTATCCGAAGTAAAAAAGAGGCATCAGATATCCAATGAATTTGTCAAATATCTGACACATTTATGCAGTTTGTTAGATATTCGACCCTTGTTTTTTTTTAAATACAAAAAATCCAAATAAAATGTGATAGTACGATAGATTTTCTTTGTACTTTCGGAGTAAATTGTCGATTTTTTTGCCCATATGTAATAAGGTGGAGTGGTAATTTTATTACAAGAGACTCTCGCTAAGTAGATCAAGGTGTTTCACACTCAACATGATTTTGTGTGGGTGGTATTATTCCTAGTAGATTGTAAAAATAACATTTTGTATTACTTTTTAATGTAATTTTGGGAAATTTTATTCTTTGCTTTTTTTTTAAGTTTTTCTATTTATTTCTAATTTGTTAATTGTTATGTTTTCAAATATAATTTTCAAGTTAGGCAAATATTTCAATTTTTATTTATTTTTCGAAATTTTTAATAAAATATACAAAAACATTTTATTTTTTCCTAAATTTTAGTAAAAGTATAGCTAAACACATAGTTTTAATATGTGTGATTATCATATGAGTAGTAGGTGCATGGGTGTCATCCTTAATCCCAAAGGACAAATATAAAAAATGAATAAATTGAATGGTGTCTTGGGAAACAACAAATAATAAATTTTAACTATGGTACTTTTCAAGGATTCAAAACCGTAAACCCATTGCAAATTAGAAATTTGATAGCTATAGGAAACTACTTTCTCATAATAGGTATGCGAGAAACAAAAGCATCATGATTGATTGCAAATTGCAAAGGATAATATATATAGCATATCAAGAAGCAAAAAAAAAAACATCATTTAACTTTTATCATGTGTTGAGGGCCTTGTTACCCTCCAATAAATGTGGAATCCCATAGGAGAAAATTTTCCTCCTACTTTGGATAACCAACCAGCTAGTGGCCCTATGTTTACCCTCAATATATGATGATATGACAGGTTCCTCTACCATTTGCGCCAGTCATAAACCTCTCACCGTCAAACTTTCCTCTTAAAGAAAGGTGGGTCACCACTAGTTAGGTACTTTAACCATTTTGCAATCATGTGATTTTACTTAATGTTTTGGGAATTCTAACATGGATAAAGGGGTCATATGGATGATTGACCAATCTTGAATGTAAACCTATTCTCTCACCTTACCATGGGGGGTTTAGTTTTTGCCCTAGTTTAGTGGTACCTCCTTCAAGGCCTTAGAGTTACAGGAGGAGCACTACTTGGGAAGCTTGAATTGAAGTAGTATGTTCATAACCATTCCGTACTTACCATTCTTCACCATTATGTTGATCTCACATCCATCCTCCAAGTTTGTTATCATTGGGTCATTGCGATTAACACCCTCATATCCTCATACTTGAGTCTCAGTCAGAAAAATTTCCCTTGAGGTTGATGCAACCAAAGGAAAGTTAAAAGCATTAATTGGTCATAGTGAAAGAAAAAGAAAATTTAAAATGAAAAAGATGACCAAAACATTAAATAGCGTGTGGGAAAAATCTTAGCATGAGATCTACCCCCTCATTAGCCATCACCCAGTTCTTGAGCACTTGATGCTCCATCACATAATAAGGAACCCTTTCATGCCCTAACCTTTATAAGTGAGAAGTTAACTCATCGTTCAGGGGAAAATCAATGGTATGTCATTAAAAGCAATCTTAGGCACCTTAACTATGCTCCTTATCAAAGAATTAAAAAAAAAAGGAAGTAAAAATCACACTTGAGGGATGGAAAAAGCAAGCTAAGGAAAGAGGTAACTCATGCCTCCATGATTTCTCCCTCCACATATTTATACACTTAGGATGATGGACCTTCATCAACTAGTCCCATGACCATGGAACCTTGTTATGAAGATTTTCCCCTCCATTGCCACTAGTTTCAAAAACACCTATGAATTGAAGGATTGACCTTGGACATGTCACCTCCCCTCAGGGTCTAGAAACACCTAATAAGTTGACCATATATCCATCCCTAATAAGGTAGTGAACACTTTTATGAGGCTTTTTCTAGTTAGTTATTTGAAGGTGATCCTAGTTTGAAGTATTATTATGCACCTACCAATTAAGTGTGGTCCACCATGATGCATCTATGGTAATTGTCTCTAATAATTGATAATTTTCACTTAAGTTTGAGATGATTTTACGAGATGGTCCTTCACAGAGTATAAGATGCCTTGAGGAAACACCCCATGCCTACACTATCCATGATGCCCAAGATGTACCACACTCAAGAGAGAAGTGATGACCTCACAGATGCAATGTTTCCCCTCCATAGTAGAGTGTTGGGATCTTTGATGATTGCAATAGTTGATTCATGCCTAAGAGCACCCTCAAATGCTATAACAATGAGCTAACTTTTCTTAGTGTTGGGGATTATTGATGATGTACCCAACAGACCTGACATTCTCCAAGGCTTTCCTTAACATTGTCTTATGGGCATGACTTGATCCAG
The DNA here is from genome assembly GCA_000404065.3 of Pinus taeda. Classification (NCBI taxonomy): domain Eukaryota; kingdom Viridiplantae; phylum Streptophyta; class Pinopsida; order Pinales; family Pinaceae; genus Pinus; species Pinus taeda. Next base: position 10,305 of record APFE031701623.1, on the reverse strand, counting down.
AGTCTATATAATGTTAGTCATCCAAAAAATGAAAAGGGAGGAATTGTACTACCACTTGGATCCCTAATGTTAGAGAGAGATTGTGCCATGTCATTCTTCTATCCCCCTTGAAGATGACACATGGCACCCATAGTATGGTTTTGATACATGGAGGAATTTTGAGGCATGTATTAAGGTATTTCTCTCTAGGATGGAGTTTATTATGGTGACTAGACATCCACCTTTCCCATTCCATTCACTTTCATAGTGTTTATTTCCCAAAAGGAGATTGATGTTGTTAGGTAAACTTGACTTAGGGTTAGAGTCAAAGTTGATTAAGTTACAATCGTAGTTTTGGGTCCATGGTTCTTTAATTTCTAATAGTGATTTTCCCATGATATTCATTTAATAGAACCTTTGAAAGGCTAGGAGGACTTCATTGTAATGGGGCTAAGGGAAGTGAGCAGTGAAGGTTCACTTGACTTGCTTGGCTAGTGTTTTGGCTAAGGGATAATGGAATTATGTTATGTTGGATTTTTCTAGGGTAAATATTGTTTATTGTGTTTCATGTGTTTGTTGTTAGTTAATATTTAATTTCTTTCGGTAAATAAGTTAATATCTCTTAGTTAAATCTAACATGTGGTATCAAAGCCAAGTGTTGGCTTCAGGGGGATGCCTTTGTTGCTAAAGTTTTATTTGATCTGATGGATGGAGAGATCAATATAGAATATTCATAGATCTAGATGTAAGGATCACAACGTTGCAGAAAAAAGAGGCTATACATTGCTGGAAAAAGAGGTCATATGTGGTTGTATTGATAGATCACATTAAAAAATTATGGATTCAATAATCCAAAGATCATAGATCTAACACATAAGGAGCCATGGTGAGAGCTAATATTGAAAATGGATACCTCAAACGTCAACCAACTTCACAAATTGGACCTCTAACTTCGTCTTTCTTTCGGGCATGACATCATAAGTTGTTGGTATCTACCTTATGAGCAAGAAATGGGGTCATTTTTCCTTACGTGTGGCAAGGGTAGAAGTTTTCAAGGTGGATTTTGCTAGGTGGATTAATTTTCTTTTTAATTAAAAACAACTAGTCATACTCACACATAAATTTTCAATCTGGGTAGGTCTTTTTATTTCAAGAATATTGTGCAAAATATATGTAGGAACAAATGGAAAATGGCACTAAAAAATCTCAAAACCAATCATTGTAAGTATCACTTTCAACACTCCAGACACACTTGTTGTTGCAACACTCCAGACACACTTGTTGTTGCACTTCAAATCTTGCTCATTCTGAAAGAAAATAAGCACATTGCAGAATAAATCACACACTATCACTCGATCGCCCCTATTTTAAAGAAACAACACACTAGGAAACCATTCAACTCTCAAACAATGAAATAAAAATTGTTGTAACAACCACTCAATCATTTAATCATATCAAATAATTGTAACAATAATCAAACAACCATCACATCTAATGAATAGACCGGTCTAGGACCTACGTTGTTACAAAATGATAGAGGCTACAATCCTGCAACTTGTTAATTTGGTATCTATAAATTCCAATCATGGGACTATATTCCTTTCTTTGAGAGGACCAATTTTGACTTTTGAAGCACTTAACTTGGAAAAGGGAAAGTGTATTTTTGAGGTGAATCCCACATGTGCATAAAAGGATAGGTTGGCCCTAAAGTTAAATTGGACACCCTTGGAAGCCTATAAATACAAGTCAAGTGACCCTTCTTTGGACCTCAATAGTCAATAATTCTCTTCTTCTCTTTTATTTGGTTTGGTTTGCAGAAGTCTGAAGTTGGGGTAGAAATTTGATAGAAATTGCAACTTCCCAAGATTTCAAACTGAAAAACAAGAGACACAATTCTACTTTATTAATCTACATAATGAAAATCACAATTTAGAACAACATTCATAAACATCTAAAAATAAAACCCACAAGTACACAATTATTTCTAGGGGAACCCAACTGGGAAAAACCCCTCAAGCCTCTTTGCATTAATCAGTTGAATAGAGAAACTATTACAATTTCTTGCTTAAACTCTGAGCACAACCTGCAAAAGAATAAATGTTCTCTATGCTAAATAAGAAACTATGGCCAACACTTAGCCAATTATCTGCTCATCTGGCCTCCTATTTCCTTATGCAATTGCTAAATAAATTAGCCCCTAAAAGATAGCAATTTCCTCCTATTTGCTTGCGCAATTCCAAAGGATTGATCTGATGACTACATGCAACAACTGTACACTCATACTAGTATACAACTCATGTTTCATTGGCCTTATCTCTTCCACTTCAGCTAAGGAATTCGAATTACATGCATGCATTAGCTATTTTTGGTTGATTGATCAGTTAACTAATAGATCTCTAAGTTAGATTGTTGTCCCACTGCACAATTGACCTTCAACTGGCTCTATCAATAGTTAGAGGTCAGTTAACTGAATACAACTAAAAATAATTGAACTAGATTGTTAAAATTATCAATCAACACATGCATAATTGAACTCCAAGCCCCTAACTCAAATTTACTAATTTAACTGAGTGACAAGATCCATGTCACACTATTTAACTGCCTCTGTGTTGTCTTGCTAATGTGGAAATTTGATTTACTCAATTTGACTAAGGCTAAACTCAAATTGAGTCTTTCTTGCTACAATTTTTAACGCTCCCTCTTAGCAAGAAAGGGATTTTTCACCACCCCTATCCTGCACCTATGGAATTCAAATTAAGCTCTTGAAAATTCCTTTGTCAAGATGTCAGCATCTTGCTTCTCAATTAGAATGTATTTTAGCAACATAATTATCCTCTGCACACAATCCCGCAAATGATGATACCAGATATCAATGTGCTTGGACCTATCATGAAATACCATATTTTCAAAGACCTTAATGCAACTCTAATTATCATAATATATCACTTTCAAATCCATCTCCTGATCGAAAATACCCAAAATTATTTTCCTTGTCCATATGGCCTCACACACCACTTGATTTGCGCAGCCATGTATTCAGCCTCTAGTGAGATGAGCGTCACATAGCTCTGCTTCCTGTTGTACTGGGAAATATCTACGAATCCAACATTGAAGATATCACCTAAAGTAATTTTCCTGTTTGATGGACTCCCTACCCAACTTGCATTGGTGAAGCCTTGAATCTTCACTCTTTTTGTTCTCTTGTACCATAATCCATAGTCAGTAGTGCCTCTGAGGTACCGTAACACATGATTTGTTGCCTTCAAATACAACTTGGTAGGCCTCGCGATAACCTGACTAAGTTGGTTTAATGCATAGGACATGTCGGGTCTTATGTTCACAAGATATATCAAAGACCCCATAAGTTGGCTGTCAATAGTAGCATCAACCTCTTTACTTGAAGTGGCATTCTCCTTCCTCCAATTTTTAGCTAGAGGTGTGTCCATGGGCTTACAATTCTCCATGTGAAATCTTTGAAGTATTTTAGAGGCATACTTCCCCTGAGATACAAATAATTCACCATCACCTTGCCATACTTCCAGCCCAAGGAAGTAATACATTAAGCCCATGTCTTTCATCTCAAATTCCCTTGCAAGATCCTCTTTGAAAGAGCGGATCAACTGCTCATCACCTGTCAATATTAAAACATCAACATACAAAAAAATAATAAGCAACTTACAATCTACCACAATGTGATAGAGGTTTGTATGTGCTTCAATTTTGGTGAAGCCCAATCCACTGAGATAACTTTCAATATGAGTGTACCATGCTCAGGGTGCCTATTTTAGACCATACAATTCTCTCCCGAGTCTGCACACATGTGAATTCTTGTCATTTTCTCAAATACTTCTGGTTGCTCTATGTAAATTTTCTCCTCAACAACACCTTTGAGAAAGGAAATATTCACATCCATCTAGTGGATTTTCCACCCCATTTGTGCAGCCAATGCTAGAATGGATCTGATTGAGGAGTATCTTGCAATTGGCGCAAAAATTTCCTCATAGTCCACTCTCTCTACCTGAGAGAATCCTTTGGTCACAAATTTGGCCTTGTACTTCTCGATGCTCCAATTAGTTGCATGCTTCACTCTGTATATCCATCTAGAACTAACCACTGATTTCCCTTATGGTCTCGGTACCACCTCCCATACACTCTTCTTCATGATGGATTCATATTCTTCCACCATGGAATTAACCCAAATAGGGTGAGGAACTACTTCCTCAAACGAATAAGGCTCTGTCCCAATGAGCTTTGTCATGAGCGCCATCTAACCAGTGCACCTATCAGGTGACATCCTCTTCCTTCACTGTGATGTAGGGGATTTAACATTCTCCCTAGCATCCTGCTACAATCTATCAGCTTCTCTAGTTCTCTTTCTCCCCTCTCTGGTATATTATGTTTGAGTGGGTGCCTCCACTCTACCTCCTATCTACTCCACTGCATGTGGTTGTGCCATAACCTCCTGAATCTCATCCTGAGGCTCCTCCTTTGTAGCTATAAGCTCCTACTTTGGTGGGATACTCAGCTCTCATTCTAGAGAGCATGTCATAGCCTTCTACTCATCGAAATTGACATCTTTCCTCATAGCTTTCATCCTCAGTGAAGGTATATACACCTGGTAATTGTGTGGAGTTTCAGTGTATCCTAAAAATACTCCTAAATATTCCTTAGGATCAAGTTTATTTCTCGAATCCTTGGGGACATGACAATAAACTAAAGCTCCAAAAATTTTGAAATGAGACACATTAGGATTTCTCCTAGAGAAAGCTTCCTTAGGTACGATCATACTAATTATTCTATGAGGACTCTGGTTCTACAAGTAGACTGTGGTGTTGTATGCTTCCACCCATAAATACAATGGAAGCCCCTGATCATGCAACATGACTCTTTGTACTCCCAATATGCTTATGTTCTTCCTCCCAGCTACCCCATTCTGTTGTACGTTATGGGGCATTATCAATTCTCTTCGAATAACTTATTTGGCACAAAAATCCTTGAAGACATGTGAAACAAATTCATCTCCATTGTCACTCCTAAGAGCCTTCACCCTCTTCCCAGTCTCGTTCTCAACCAATGCCTTGAATTCAACAAATTTGGAGAAAACTTCATCCTTCTACTACATGAAGAAGATCCAACATTTTCTAGAGAAATCATCAATATAAATAACATAGTACTTATGTTTTGCTATGGAAGCACTCACTCCAAGATTTCATCTGCTTTTCTCTCTCGGTCATGGAAAGTGTATTTAACATATTTCCCCAATGTGAAACCCTTACAAACATCTTGCTGGTCAAGGGAGCCTTTAGGGAGACCGGTGGTAATTTATTGCGTGATTTTTAAGGCATCATGGTGTAGATGACCCAATCTCTTGTGTCAGAGTTCTCCAACATCTCGACTTTGCACTTTTTTAGCCTTACTGCTCAATGCATTAAAACCTCCCACCTCAATTTTGTATAGGTTCTTCATTGGACCCCCAATTTGCTTCACTTTCTCGATAGTTGCATGTCTTATAAAGGCTTTCCCTTTACTAAAAATAACATCACAGCCTATATCCTCCAATACTGCTACAGAGATCAAGTTGTTTTTCAACCCAGGTGCAAGCATAACATCTTTGAGGTGAAGAGGAGAGGATTTCTCGCTCTCAAAAGTGACAGTACAAATTATTGTAGCATTTTACCTCCCATCATCCCCCATTTCAATATGCATCTGAATATCCTTCTCCTCCAGGCTACTGAAAAACATATTTCACCCTATCATATGGAATGAGGAACCAGAATCAAGGTACCACACACTCCCTATAACAGCGTTATCCATGCATGCTATTTGGGTGAATTTCAATTCAAATTGTGAAGTGAGTACTTCACCTCTTGCTCCTCTTGAAGACTTCTTGTTAGACTTTTTGTGTGGACATTTTTTTTGCATAGTGCTAATATTCGTGGTAGTGGAGGCATTTTATCTTGCTCAAGTCTTTCTTCTTGCCATTATTTTGGATGGATTTAGGTTTCTCTGTGTCATTTTTCCTTTTCCCTTCTTCCCCTTTTCAACCAATCAAAAATTATCTTCATCCTTAGCTCTAGATGAATTTCCATCTCTGTTATTTTCCCAAACTATTCTTGAACCAAATCAGACCACAACCTTTCGCAATTCAGTAATTTCCCCTTCCATTCACAAAGTCCTCATAGTTGTGCAGGATTTTGGAACACCTAGAAGATCTAGGCTCACCAGGTCATCTTCTACAACATTCACCCCAATCGCTTTGATCTCATCTCAAACCTATGTGAATATGGAGAGATATTGTGGAATAGTATCATTCTTCTACATCCTAATGTTTCAAAGTTTGTCTTTCATGGACAAATTTCTATGGTCACTTCTATTCTGGAATAGCTAAGTTAATGTCTTCAACATAGCAAATGGTATCTCATGTCCATGGAGATTTCAGACCACATGGTCTCACACACATTCCAGAAGAATTCTTCTGGCCTTTGCAACATCCTTCTTCCATTGGGATAATTTGTGCGCATCAGACTACTGGAGTTTTGCAATGTCAGTTTTAACATATTCTAACACACCATTTTCATCGAGCACTTCTTCCATTCAATCCTTCCATGCTATCAAAGTCAAGCCACCCTCAACGGAATACTCCAATCTTAGTCTGTTAAAGGAAATTTTCCTGATCCTGAAGAAAAATTGTTGCACTGAAGTTGCAAATTTGAAATTCCTTAGAGTCAAGTTCGAAATATTGGTTCTAATGTGATTCAAGAGTCTGATACCATGTATAAATTTGATAGAGATTGGAATTGCTTAATATTTCAAACTAAAAAACAAGAGACACAATTCTACTCTATTGATTTGTGGAATGGAAACCACAATTTAGAACAACATGCATAAACATGTAACAAGCAAAACCACAAGTAAACAATGATTTCTATGGGAAACTGACTAGGAAAAACCCCTCAAGCATGTTTGCATTAATCATTGAATAAAGAAACTATTACAATTTCTTTCTCTAGCTTTGAGCACAACCTATCAAAGAATAATCATCCTCTCTGCTAAATGAGAAACTATGGGCAACACTTATCAAATTATCTGCTCATCTAGCCTCCTATTTACTTGTGGAATTGATCAGGTGATCAGTATTTAGCTCGAAAATAAAAGTGCTCGGAATTGCTCAAAACCTAAACGACTGCTTATGTCTTAATGATATGATCCCAATGAAACTCGTTTCACTCAAAATCGAGCTCGTATGAGGAAGATATCGTGTTTTGTCTGCTTTACCAAATAGAGGAATTTTTGGAAAAAAAGGTACAACCACTACACAATCAATAGTTGATACTGCTGACGTGGTAGGTGACTGGGCAGGTCAAAGGGTTGGTCAATGTCCAGTAAGGTCTCGCCAAGTGGCGTGTTTTGGTTGGTCTATAGTGTGGTGATTTGACTCAATTTCATTGGTTGGAGAAGGACCAACGTGGAGGGGACATGTGGCAAGCCCGAAGGTCGGCACGTGTCCCTCCCCAAAGGTCTAGGATATCAATGCAGTAGCAAAATTTATGGGCAGGTCGGTGGAGTCGAATCCATGATCTATGCACATGAAGCAAATGATAAGCAATTGTTTTTAATTATGAAGTTGAAATTAGCACAGCGAAACTACGATTCAACAACAAATCAAGTTGGTATCAGAGCAAAGGTTATTTGCTTGATTGCTTGAGTTTTGTGCAAGTAGGGTTTTAATGGTTGCAAATTTGTGATGCTTAAAAGGTTAAAGTTGCAGAGAGGAGAAGGGAAACTATTGGTTGCAAATGCTGATGTAATGCCTAGAAGAAGCAGAGCCACAAGGCTGCAATCTCCACCCAAAGTTTCAATCCCAACTGCACTTGAGCACCTCAAGTTTTACCTTTAATTGAGATTGCAGAGGTACAAGAAGTACCAGAAGATAAACTTGAATCCAAAGCCATCATTTCTTGAGCAGGTTAGACTGAAGGTCTTTCAGAAGAGGAAGCATTCAAGAAAGCTTTCTATGACATAATTGACATGGTTAGAGTCCTCTATGAAGAGAGGAATACTAGAATGGCTGGAGAGAGTTCTAATTCCCCGCATGGAGAGGAAAGCTCAAGAGATAAAAAAAAATATGAAAAGAAGTACTAAAAGGGTAATGTAGGAAAGCCTCCTCCATCTCCACCATCTTCATCTTCCTCGTCATCTTCATCATCCTCATCATCTCAAACAACATCATCTTCCACTTCCACCATGAAAATTATTCATACTGATTCGAAAACCCTGAAAGAAAAAACTTCGTTACTCAAATTGGACACTAAGTTTGAACTTCCCATGTACAATGGTGAGGTAAATGTAGAAAAGTTAGATAATTGGATTCGACAATTGGAGGTTTTGTTTGTGAGAATAATTTCGGCAAAATCACATAACAAATCATTTGTCGATGCATTTCGAACCAACCAGTGTGGTTCATCATCAGGACAAGTTGAAGATCCGATCTGAGCGATGAGTTAAATAGGGACAGCAGGCCATTCCAACAGCTAAATCTAACCGAGTAACCTCTAACAGCTAGGTATGACCAGGTCCAAGGAGAGGGACCTAAATTTTATTTAATTATTTCTATTTACTAGTTAATATGATATAATTTACATTATGTGATTTTGTTATCACATTATTACGCAATGTAATTTATTTTCCATTATATACATTTATTTTATAATGATTAATTTAATAAATATTATATTATTTAAATAATTAAAATAGAATATAGATGGTCAATATAGTAGTTATTATATACCCATTTATTTTATTATAAAGGTCAGATTTTAACTCTAGAATTAAAATTAATTATTATTTATTTTTTATTAATATTAAATATTATTAATATCTGTATTAAGTAATATATTCATTAATAATATATGTTTACCATATGAATAAAATTTTATTAATCACATTTACTTAATATATTAAATTTACCCCCCCGGATGCGGGTGCTAAACGGCGCGAGTAAGGTGATGGGACGGGCGTGCAGGGGAGGCCACCTGCCCGCCATGCGCAGAGGTGACCTGTACGTCGTTGGAGAGGGACATTCCCGAAGGATTGGGTTAAATGATAGGGGACGACAGCAAAGGAGCATTTACGCTTCGTACATTTTCGACTGCGCAACAGAGCTCGGCTCCTCGGCAATCTTGCAGACCTTATTAATGGCGGACGAGCTTCGAGGCAGGGGAAACGACATTATAAATGGTGGCAACACAGGAGTTACCATGTTCATTTGGGTATGGTCTGGGGTTCTTATGCCGCCTCTGGTGCTGATAAATTCTAGCCCTAGTTTGATTGCCCAGCCTATCCACGCTCCTCTCGACTTTCTACATCCCAATTTGGCTCTATATAGCCCTGTTAATATGGTCAGGCCTCGGCAGCAGATGTTGAGTCGTCGTGGCTCCAACCAAGGAGGGTCCTCGCGCCCTTCAGCCGAGGCGGAGACCTTTCCCCACTGTCACTGCCATTGCCATTGCCCTCATTCGGGAGGTGCTAGCCCTCTTAGGCATAGCCAATATCTGGAAGCTAGCTCACTTGGGTCTTCGTCTTCGCCTTTCTTCGGCTCATCTATCTTCACCTTCAACAGCGCTTTGAATTGCCCCCGAATCAACGCCCACGTCTCTATGCTATTCATTGATGAAGCCCAAGACGAGGGCGGAACCAGTGCACATCAAGAGTTTACCTCACCAGTCAATATTGCGAAGGCTACGGAACTACCCTCTGCGGACAAGGTGAAGGCAATGGAAAGGCCACACCTTCAGACGGAGGAAGTCCAGACGAAGCCCGAAGCGATCGAGGCGAAGGAGGGCCAAGCTCAGGAAGTGGAAGAATATGGATGGTGCCCAATAGTGGAGGAGGTTCCGGAAGATTAATCTGCTGCAAGGTCTCAGGTCATGTTGCTCGGAAGGGATTCTGCTTATTTCTTTTTTTTTGTTATGTCCATGTGTCCAAATGTTTCTGGCATGTCTTTGTGTCAAATTGTTTGTGTCAATGTGTCACTATGGCACTTTGCCAACGCTGCGGTGTAAGGTTGGTTCTAGTAATGTTAAGATGGCCACTCTGTGTCAATTTTTCTGTACTCCCCTGCGCGGGAGAGTTTCTACTGTTTACCATCGCCCTTGTGTGGGAATGAATAGGTTCGCCCTCTTTTTTTGCTACAAATGGCTATTCCAGGCTGCCATTCTTTCAGGTAGCTGGATCTTCCAGACAGCATGCTTGTAATTGTAATCTGATTTTGTATATAAAAGAATAGTTTAATCGAGAAAAAAAAACATATTAAATTTACCATTATAT
>APFE031701620.1:0-10282 GCA_000404065.3 Pinus taeda | reverse complement strand
CATAGACTTCATGTTTGATTTTCTACAACTAATTAACTCAAGATGAATTAATTAATTATTTTACAAACAACTGCTAAGATAAAATTCGAATTTTTACTTCTCTATTTTAGTTCAGGGACTAACTAAAATAGGAAGGTATCCTGAAACGTTATTTATAACAGTGCTAAATTTAGCACTTCTATAATTAGCATTTCTTGTTGTTATTTCCAACAGACAATGCCTTTGTCAAGATGTCAGCATCTTTCTCCTCCGTAGGAATGTAATCTAACAACATGATCCACCTCAATCCACAATCTTTGATATGATGATACCAGATATCAATATGCTTGGACCGATCATGAAAGACTCGATTTTCAGAGAGTTTGATACAACTCTGATTATCGCAATAAATTATTGTCGGATCCATCTGCTAACCAGAAATTGTCACTAACCCAATACTAAAGATCCCTCCTAATGTGCTCTTCCTATCGGATGGACTCCCTACCCAATCTGCATCGGTGAAGCCTTGAAGCTTCACTCCCTCTGTCTGTTTGTACCATAACCCAAACTGAGTAGTGCCTCTAAGGTATCTCAATACATTATTTTCCACCTTCCAATACAGCTTGGTAGGCCTAACCATCTCTTGACTAAGTTGGTTAACTACATGGCACATATTCGGTCGTGTGTTCACCAAGTATATGAGTGAACCCACAAGCTACCTGTAAACAGTACCTCCCACTACTTCCCCTGAAGTAGCATCCTACTTCCTCTAGTTACCAGCTAGAGGAGTCTCTATGGGTTTACTGATATCCATGTGGAATCTCCTTAGTATCTCGTTGGCATACTTTCCCTGATAAATACAACTTCTCATCTCCCTACCATACCTCTGTGCCAAGAAAGTAATGCATGAGCCCCATGTCCTTCATCTCAAACTCTCTTGCAAGCTCCTCCTTGCAATATTTGATGAGCTTCTCATCACTTTTCAATATGAGACCATCTACATAAAGTAAAATGATCAACATCTTACCTTCCACCACTATGTGATACAGGTTCGCATCCGCTTCACTCTTCGTGAAGCCCAACCCAGTGAAGTAGCTATCTATCCTGGTGTACCAAGCACGGGGTGCTCGCTTCAGCCCATACAATTCTCTCTTGAGTCGGTACACATGTGACTCATTGTCCAAGGTTTCAAAACCTTCGGGCTGATCTATGTACACCTCTTCCTCAATCATGTCATTGAGGAAGGCAGTCTTCACATCCATCTAATGGATCTTCCAACCCATCTATGCTAATAGTTCCAAAATAGATCTGACTGACGAGTACCTTGTAACAGGAGCAAAGGTCTCATTATAGTCAATCCCCTCTACTTGTGAAAATCCACAAGCCAAAAATATGGTCTTATGCTTCTCCACACTACCATATGCAGCTTGCTTTACCTTGTAAAGCCAACAAAGATCACAAATGACTTGTCCTCCAGTCTCGGGACCACATCCCAAACAATGTTTCAAACTATGGATTCATACTCCTCCACCATCGCATTAACCCAAAATGATGTTGCACTGCTTCCTAAAAGGAAGATGGCTCTATCACAACACATGCACCCATAAGTTCCATGTATCCAGTGTACCTATTTGGTAACCTCCTCTGTCTGTGCTGAGAAGAGGGTGCTCCCACATTCTCTCGTGCATCATCCAACAATCTGTCAACCTCTTTAGTGCGCTTTCTTCCCTCTCTGGAAGACTCTGCCTGAGAGGATGTCTCCACTCTCTGAACATTTTCATGTGGCTGCTCCACATCAATATGAGGCCCCTCAACTTTAGGAGCTAAAATATCATCATCCACATGTAGCTCAAGCTCCCTCTCATGGGATACTCGCATGACCTTCTCCTCATTGAACCTTATATCCCTACGAGCCACTATCATCTAACTGGTAGGCATGTACACCTGATACTTGTGGGGTGTATCGGTGTACCCCACAAAGATCCCCAACTATGTTGTTGGCTCAAGCTTCTTCCATGCCTCTTTGGTCACATGGAAATAAACCGATGATCCAAAAATCTTGAAGTGACCAACATCTGGCCTCTTACGGAAATAAGCCTGCTTCGGTGCCTTCATCTCAAGTATTCGATGTGGGCTACGGTTCTGAACATAAACCGATGTGTTGCATGCTTCAGCCCACAAGTATAGTGGTATGCCTTGATCATGCAACATCACCCTTGTTGCCCCTACTATGCTCTTGTTCTTCCTCTCAACAACCCTATTTTGTTGAGGGTTATGGGGTGTCTTCAACTCTCGTTTAATCCCTTCCACTGTACAGAAGTTCTTAAATTCATTAGAGACATACTCACCATCATTATCACTTCATAGGGCTTTAACCTTCTTGCCATACTCTTTCTTTGCTAATGCTTTGAACTCACAAAACTTTGTGAAAGATTGACCCTTTTCTCATAAAAAATACCCAAATTTTACGAGAATAGTTTGGCCGTGGATGTTGTAGAGAATGGTCCACACACATCTGAATGGACTCTCTTGAGAATAGACTCTACTTGACTGTCTCTCTCTCTCCAAAGGAATACTTGGTGTATTTTACCAAAGTACAATCCTTGCATGTATCAACTTGCTCAAGTGTACCATTGGGAAAACCAGTAGAGATTTGTTTCAATATCTTCAAAGTCCCATGATGCAAGTGGCCCAATCGCCTATGCCACAACTTGCCGACGTCTTGGCTCAACATCTTTTCTGCTTTTGAACTCAAAGCAGCATAATCCTCTACCTCTATCTTATAGAGATTCTAAACTCAAATCCCTATCTTCTTTACTTGACCCGTGGCTATGTGTCGAAGGAACACCTTTCTTTTCGAAAAGATCACATCATAGCCTCTATCCTCAAGCATGAAAATGGATACCAAGTTCTCCATCAATCTGGGTACATTCATAACATTCTTCAAGGTGAGTGGAGTTGCATGCTCCCTCTGAAAATTAATAGTGCCCACACCATTAACACTATACTTACCATCATCACCCATCTCGATATGCATCTCGAGATCTTTCTCCTCCAGTTCATTGAATAACTCTTTGTCGCTAGTCATGTGGAAAGAAGCTCCATTGTCTAAGTACCAGACACTTCCCATCATTGAAGACACCATGCATGCGATGAGGGAAAAGTCCAATTCGAATTGGGGGCCAAAGCCTCACCCGCCACTCCTCCTGAGGACTTCTCCTTGGACTTATTCAATGGACAATTTAAAGTGACCCATCTTGTGACAATGAAAGCATTTAAATTTTGTCATGTCCTTCTTGCCTCCATGATAAGAATCTGATTTGGAATGGGAAATTTTACCTTTCCCCTTCCTCGCCTTAATCGCTACATCACAATTCTCTTCATCATTAGTCTTTGATGAAGAGCCATCCTTGGTGTTCCTCCGAATCTCATCCTGCATCAAATTGGACCATAATCATTCCCAATCTGGTAGATTCTCATGACCATTGATAGAGTCCCGATAACTATGCCAACCCTTTGGGAGTCCAAGAAGAGAAATAATCGCGATATCCTCCTCGGAAATCATGATTCCAACACTTCCAAGTTCATCCCGACATTGAGTGAACTTGGATAAGTACTTTGGAATTATCTCGCCTTTCTCCATCATGATTTTATGAAGTTTATCCTTCAATGCCAACTTCCTATGATCATTGTTATTCTGATACAAGTCCTCCAATGTTCCACATTGCATGCAAGGTTTCCTTTCCATGGAGACTCTAGACAATATGATCTCGAACTCCTTCAAGGATTATCTGCCTTGCCTTCGCCTCATACTTCTTCCACTCAGTCAAGTTTTGTGCATCAGTGGTTGTTGGCTTAGGAATTACTTGTTCAACAAATTCCTTCAAGCCATTGTCATCAAGCACAACCTCCATCCTGTCCCTCCAGGCTATGAAATTCGAGCTGCCTTCCAAGGCATACTCAAGCCTCAACGCATGGAATGCCATCTACCGGTACTGAAGTATGTATGCAAATTTGACTTTCACATGTAACCCAAAAACTCAACTTCGAAATATCCTCTAGAGAGCTGATTTTAAATCAATGATATCTCCCTCATCCGAACTCCCATTCGACCGATTTTTTTTTTTTGAATTTGGGTATATTTTCCCAAGGGATCCATATCTACAATTTTTTTCTGAAAATTTTGCACAGAAATTCTCATATATTCTCTGCAAAATCTCTGCCCAAATATAATCTTTCTCTAATACCATGTAGAAAATCTTGTAGATTCACAAGCTGATGCAATTCACTAAAGAAAGAGACAAGAATCTACTTCTACTCTTTACAGCGGAAGCCCATAAATATTGAGCAAACAATAATCAATAAAGGAAAACAATCAAAGGCATATAACACAATAAATATCCAGGGAAATCCACAACTCAAAACCCCACTATTTGTTTTGTATTAATCCTGAAAATCAAGATGAAATTACAATGCTTGTTCTCTCTAGAACAATCCCAACACTCAGCAAATTCAATCTCCAACTCATAGGCAAGCTCAAGGCCAAATCTTAGCCTCTTCACAAGCTCTCCAATTCTCTATTCCAATGTGTAATTCCTATGAAGGATAGCTTGTATTTAAAGGGAAATAAGACCTCTAAAAATTGTGTAATCCCTTAAGGATCAGTTCCTGATTGCATGCACTATTAGTCCAACTCAGAAAAATCTAAAACAAATAGTACATTGTCCCTACACTCTAGTCTCAACCGGTACTTTCTCAGAATCGACATGCATGAGTTTCTGATGAGTAAATATTCAATTAACTAGAGTAGCACTAGTGGAGTTCATTAGTGTCACCATTGCTTTTTAACTCGCTATTAGTTCTCTTAATAAATTTGAAAACTAATTTAACTAAACTCACTCATGAAACTAAGTCTTCTATTTTACAACTCACAATTAACTCACATTGGACTCCTACAAAGTAGGGAGAACATATACGGCTTTCAAAAGACTTCCAACTCGAATTTCCTAAGTTAAGTAAGTTTAATAAACTTAACTATTTTAAGTTGCTATGAGAATAGAATTCGAATTTAATTCAAGGACAAATTAAACTGGAATTTCTTGTTGCCATTTCTCAACAACTCACTCATTCAAGTGGAGGAATCAGAAGAAGGTGGAGAAGAAGGAAGAGGATGAATAATACTTGTTTCTTGGCTATTTCTCTCTCACATGTGCAAAGGAATGCTAGGGTTTCTACTGTTGGTTTATGGTTGTTCTTCTGCAGGTTCAATCTTGAAAAAGAAAGAGAAATAAGGTCAGTGAAGGTCACATTAGACCATCCTCAAGCACTAGAAAAAGGAGAAATCCAAGCAAAGGTCTGAAGAAGTCTTGGGAGGTCAGAATAAGCTCACACGTGTGGTAGAAGCTATTTCTGGGAGGGTCGAAAATTTCAGACCTACAGTAGAGGCCGAAATTCTAAGGGTGGGGGCCGAAGTTGTATTATTTAAAGAGATTTGACTATGTTTTCCTTCGAAAAAGGAAGCACATCATACGAAGGGGTTGGACTTGGTCTTGGAGGTATTGGTCTTGGTCTAGAGTGTTGGGTGTGGAGCTTGATTATCTTCTGTATTCAAAGGTATCCCTGCATTGGATGCCAGTTCGTTGCCGCCCGTAAAATATTTGTTGCAGGAGGGGTCCAGGGGGGGTGGCTGCGAACTTTGGGAGCCCCCCCCTGGCGGGGGTCTCGAGGGCAGTGCCCCCGAAGCTAAGAATAGATGTAAAATTACCTTGTAAAATGTTTTAATTCCGTAGTTAATATGGGTCATTCATTAAGCGGAGATCTAACCGTAGAAGTTATGTTTAATTTAGGGTTTTTTTCCCTAGAAGGAAACCCCTCGCTATATATGAGGGAATTGTATTGCATCTATGCAGATCTGTATTCTGAGTGAGGAAGAGAGAGGAGATTGAGAGCAAAGAGGGAATTACAGTGGATCTACTGTAGGTTGTATCTCTTCAGTTTGATGTATAATATAAAAAGAAGCACTAGTTGTTTCTCCGTGGACATAGCCCAAACTGGGTGAACCACATATATCTGTGTCTCTCTTATTTTATGTGTTTTCTATGTTTATATTTCTGCAATATTTTATGTGTTCCATTGCTCTACAATATATAATTCTCTAACAACTAGTATCAGAGCTGAAGGTTTTTTTGGCTGATAAACTCGCAGGAGAGAAGGTTTCTTGGTTCGAGTGGGAGCAATGGCGGAAGATGGTAGGTTTAGGGTCGAAAAATTTAACGACCAAAACTACCAGCTGTGGAAGATGCAGATGGAATATTATTTGTACCAGAGAGATCTGTACCAACCATTGAGCAGAAAGACAAAGAAGTCGACAAGTATGATAGACACAGAATGGGATATTCTCGATAGAAAAGCACTTGGAACAATACGATTGTGCCTAGCAACATTGGTAGCGTTTAATATTTCAAAGGAAACGAAAACAGAGGGTTTAATGTAGACATTGGCCAAACTATATGAAAAACCCTTGACCTCAAATAAGGTATTTCTTATGAAGCGTTTATTTAATATGAAGATGTTAGAAGGTGGGTCTGTTACTGATCATTTAAATGAGTTTAATAGAGTTACCAGTCAGTTAAGTTCTGTAGGGGTAACTTTTGATGATGAAGTTAGGGCTCTATTATTTCTGTGCTCATTGCCAAAAAGTTGGAATGGTTTAGTTGTTGCCATTAGTAACTCTGTCTTTGGATCTAGTACTTTAAAGTTTGGATATTGTCAGTGCAATCCTTAGCGAGGAAATGCGATGGAAAAGCTCCGGTGAGACATCAGGTAATGCTTTGACTGCAGAGACTGGGGGAAGAAAAATGGAAAGAGGAAAGAGCCCTGGATATCGTAGTAAGTCAAGAAAAGGTAGATCCAAGTCCAGATCGGGGATAGTGTGTTGGAAATGCAGGAAGAAAGGACACCTGAAGGAAGACTGCAAGTCTCGAAAGAGAAAAGAAGGAGATGTGCAACAACAAAATAATCATGAAGCGAATGTAACAGGTGATGTGTTGCAAGATGCTTTGATTCTTTTATTAGAAAATATTATTGATGCCTGGGTGGTAGATTCAAGGGCCTAATTCCATGCCACACCTGATAGGAAACTTTTTTATGATTATGTTCAAGAAGATTTTGGACAGGTTCGATTGGGTGATGATAAACCCTGTAAAATCATTGGAATGGGTACATTTTTCATAAAACAACAAAATGGAAATCAGTGGATATTGAAGGAGGTAAGACATGTTCCAGATCTGAAGAAAATTCTAATTTCAACAAGGCAGTTGGGAGGTGAAGGTTGTATAACTACTTTCACATATAAAACCTAGAAGGTCACTAAAAGATCCCTGGTAATAGCGAAAGGAGGAAAGGTTGGTACATTGTATTTATGCAACGGTATTTCTAATTTTGTTAATGCTTTAACCTCTACAGGAGAAGATACGGCATTGTGCTATCATAGGCTGGGGCACATTAGTGAGAAGGGGATGCAGATTCATCACTAAAGAAATATGTTGCCAGCTTTGAAGCATGTTGATTTAAAATTCTATGAGAATTGTGTTTATGGAAAATAGAAGAGAGTCAGATTCCTTAGAGTTGGGAAAGAAAAGAAGAGTGAAAAATTAGAGCTTGTGCATACAAATGTATGGGGACGTACTCAAGTATCATCTCTTGGTGGTTCTCATTATTATGTTACTTTTATTGATGATGCAAATAGAAAAACCTGGATTTATTGTATTCGAAATAAATCTGATGTATTTGATACTTTTTTAGAAATGGAAAGCTTTGGTTGAAAATGAGACAGGAAAAAGGTTGAATTGTCTCAGATCAGAAAATGGAGGTGAATATTGCAGAAAAGAGTTTGATAGGTTTTTTCAGAGAATGGAATTCGTAGAGAGAAAACAATTCCAGGAACACCACAAGAAAATGGTGTGTCAGAAAGGATGAACAGGACAATCATGGAGCGTGCAAGGTGCATGAGATTCCATGCAAGATTGCGTTTAAAATTTTGGGCAGATGTTGTAGATACTGTTGTTTATCTAATAAACAAAGGGCCTTCAAGTTCCTTGGATGATGGTATTCCAGAGGAGGCATGGACAGGTAAAAAGGTAAACTACTATTTTTTAAAGACTTTTGGTTGTGAAGCCTTTGTCCACATTAATAAATAAAATAGAACAAAGCTTGAGGCAAAAAATCAAAGAAATGTACCTTTATTAGATATGGTGTTAATGATTTTGGTTATCGCTTTTATGATTATGAAAAACACAAAATCATTAGGAGCAGAGATGTAATATTCAATGAAAAGGTTTTCTATAAGGACCAGCTATAGGAAAAGAAACAGGGAAACAAAAACATAGAATACACAGTGCTTGACGATATCACAGGAAAAGTGATGGTGCATGAAAATCATAATGATCAACAGCTAGAACAACAACCACAACAATAACAAGCACTTCAAACACCTGAAAGTGGTGTTAAAAGATCTACCAAGATAAGTAGACCCCCCGAATGATACTCTCCTTCATTATATTATGTATTGTTGACTGATTTGGGTGAACCACAATGTTATGAAGAAGTAGTGCAGGTAGAAACCAGGAAGAAGTGGGAGCAAGACATGAACGAAGAGATGGAATCCTTAGCACATAACCAGTCTTAGGACTTAGTCAGGTTGCTTGTAGGTAAAACAACATTGTAGAATAAATGGGTTTACAAGTTGAAGGAAGAAGATGAGGTAGAAAAAGCTATAAAGCTAGACTTGTGGTGAAAGGGTTTGCACAGAAAATGAGTATAGACTTTGATGAGATATTTTCTCTTGTTGTGAAAATGACTTCAATCATAACTATTCTAAGTCTAGTAGCAGCTGAAGATTTTCATCTTGAGTAGTTATATGTAAAGACAACCTTTCTCCATGGGGATTTGAAGGAAGAGATATATATGCAATAGCCACAAGGATATGAGGTAAAAAGGAAGGAGAAATTAGTGTGCAAGTTGAAGAAGAGCTTGTATGGCTTAAAATAGGCTCCAAGGCAGTGGTATCTAAAATTTGACAAGTTTATGTCTGAACAAGGTTATACTAGATGTCACTCTGATTATTGTGTTTATCTAAAAAAGAAAAATGATAGCAGTTATATTATATTGTTATTGTATGTAGATGGCATGCTTGTTATAGGTTCTAACATGCAGGAAATAAATGTGCTCAAAAGGAAATTGGCAAACTCATTTGCAATGAAGGATTTGGGTGCTGCAAAACAAATCATTGGTATGAGAATAACTATAGATAGGAAGAATTGCAAATTACCATTGTCTCAAAGTGAGTACATAGAAAAGGTGTTGAAAAGGTTTAATATGCAGAATGCAAAACCAATTAGTATACCTTTGGCTAGCCATTTCAAATTAAGTAAGGAGGAGTGTCCCAAGACTCAGGAAGAAATGGCTCATATGTCTAAAGTTCCATATGCATTAGAAATTGGAAGTTTAATGTATGCAATGGTCTGCACAAGGCTTGATAGTGAACATGCAGTGGGATTTGTAAGCAGGTACATGAACAATCTAGAAAAAGAACATTGGATGGCGGTGAAGTGGATTCTCAGGTATTTGAGAGGTATCACAAATCAAGCATTATGCTTTGGTGGTTCAAACATTGCTCTACAGGGATATGTTGATGCAGATATGGCGGGTGATAGAGATAACAGGAGGAGCACAACAGGGTATGTGTTTACTATAGGTGGAAAAACTGCCAGTTGGGTCTCAAAATTGCAAAATGATATTGCACTCTCAACAACAGAAGCAGATTATATTGCTGCTATAAAGGCCAGTAAAGAAATGATTTGGCTACCAAGTTTTCTGGATTAATTAGGTAAGAAGCAGGAGTTGGGAAAGTTATATAGTGATAGCTAGAGTGCCATACATCTTGCAAAGAACTCTGCATTTCATTCGAAGACTAATGTTATGAAACCATCTCAAGAAAAGATAGATCAACGCCTTAGAATTCAGCCTCTTCGAGGGGGCAACCTCCTTTACATTACATAAATGAACAATTCTTGGATGATTCAAATGACAAAACCTCCTTTCTATATATAGGAGTCTAAGGAGTCACAATATAAACCAGCCGGCCTAACAATAATAAAATAAAGCCACAAAAATAACAATAGAGGGATTCTATGGGGCACAATAATAACAATATGGGGGCAATAGGGGCACAACAATATTAATAAGGGGTATAACTACAATAGTAATGGGGTAATCACTAGTATTATAGGACCCAACATGCCCC